>JBBPDE010232463.1:0-12590 GCA_037974605.1 Nannopetersius ansorgii | reverse complement strand
GTAGGGGCCCTTGTAATCAGATGGCCCTCTAAAGGTACACTACACCCTCCTCCCTAGGGCCTCCTAGTAGGGCCCTCCCTCCATGTTTCCAGCAAAGGCCCTATATGGTCAGGGGCCCTTGTAGGCAGAGGTTCAAAGAATGTAGGCCCTCTAAAATAGACAAACAAAAATACATTGTTGATAATCTCCATTTCTATTGCATTCTCCAGACCTTTACTCCAGGTTCGGTTTTAT
Source organism: Nannopetersius ansorgii (assembly GCA_037974605.1). Taxonomy (NCBI): domain Eukaryota; kingdom Metazoa; phylum Chordata; class Actinopteri; order Characiformes; family Alestidae; genus Nannopetersius; species Nannopetersius ansorgii. The sequence goes on along the minus strand of JBBPDE010232463.1, from coordinate 12,356 downwards.
TACCGTGCAGTATCTTCCTGGAATGGCTTGTGAATATCAAAGTCTGTAAATACCATAATCATTTGTCATACTCACTGCTTGCTGATAAGCATTTTAAAGCCAATCAATACAACAATGTGATTCTCTAAACAGCACTTGATCAATAGAGTCAGAGCTTGTTTAACAATATCTTATAAAACTCTTCATCCTTGACCTGAACACCTGACAACTGATTTGTCAATACTTTGATCAATAACACCGTCAATACCTTGTCTTGCCCACAAATTCAAGTACAGCAGTTCTCGCTAGTCTGAGAAACAAAAATACACTTATTTATGGCATTTTCTGCTGTAATTTAATATTCATCTTGTTTTATTTACTCTCAAATGATTTGCTTGAACTGTGAGAACTTTGTATAGGTTACAATAATTGAAACAGACATGGAAATAAAACTACCTTCTGGGAAGAACTCATTAGGTTTGTCCATTTAAGAACCATATGATACTTTATATCGGCTTTTAGCTGAAAAGGAGGGACTGAAAGCCAATAGTGGGGGTTATTTCAGACCTGCTTGCACCCAAGCAAGCCAAAATATAAATCTAATAAAAATATAAATATGAAATGTCTTGTCATCAAGATTTAAATAAAACACGAGCGATGAGCATAATGCCATAAACTTTTAATCTATCACCCTTATCATACCTCACAGCTTTAAATGATTTTTTCATCTCTACTCACTGGCCACTTTATTACAGACTACTTGTAGCAAGTTGCTGGTTTACAGTTAGAGCCCACCAATACTGTCAAAGTCAATTCCGTTTGATATTTTGACACATGAATCTCAATGATAACATTAGGTGCCGGTGTCATTTGCCTCCCCTTCAATTCCGTGGGCAGGCCCATATTATTCTTCATCTCTAGATGGTTTCTTTATTATGGGCCTGCCCATTGAAATTAATGCGATAGCTCAGGCATAAAACCCCTGACACGTTATGACCAGCACTCGTCCTTTCCTTGCTTATCACGCATCCCTTTCCACCACATTCACTTCTATACATTTTTGACCCAATTCAAATGAATGCATTTTCAGGAGAGATGAAACTTTCAGTCTCCATACAGTGACCAACCGTAGTGAAACTTCACATGAAAGCTCAGACCAATCCCTGCTCTCAACCTTTCCTTTGTTTTCATGCATCTCTTTTGGCTTGATACACTTTAAATGAGTTTTGCTCATGAATGTTTTGCCATATAGCCACAAAACTGGACACTTCATAAGGAACACCAGCTTATACGTTGTCATGTTGGCTTGAGGCAGAAAGACACAAAACAGACTTTAAGAGAAAACAAACAGGCAAACAGTGACTAGAGTGAAAAGAGCTTGGCAGAACAAAACACATGAAGACTCAAGCAGAAGAGACCCGTTCAGCAAAGCACAGGTCCTCAAACTTGCTGACATGATCCCGATACAAGGTTCACTCCAACACGGGAGCCACGGGAAGACTTGAGGTAAGAGGTCGTCCTTCCTATTGGTGCCTCTACCGGTATCACCAGTCTACAGGTGCTTCAGACATACACACAGCCAAGTTAAACACTAGCAGACTGTTAAGGATGAAATCCTACAGATGAGGTGCTTGCATGCTCAAACACAAGTGCGCACCGGTATCATGTCAGTAACCACACGACAGCTTCTACACTGGCTGGGAACTTTAACAGAAACACATGAAAACAAGGACCAATCACAGGAGACAAACACTTATCCTGGCATGGGCTGTGACCACAAGACACTTGGGAACAAGAGGGAAACAGATCAGGTAATCATGGGCTGACAGGAGGCAGGTGTGTTACAATGCGCATACCTCGCATGCCAGAACATACCAAGATATAGACAGGGGGGTGACACGACTGGGAATCCCCAGCTCAGAATTCTGGCAAGTTTAACTGCTGGGGCATAGCAGAGGTGGCATGGACTTGACATATGAGTCTTGCACAGCAGCTCCATCTCAAAATGTCTTCAGGAATTTTCTCTCTAGTTATTGATTCTTATTGTGCATCTAGAGGACCACAATTCTACCTAAATCAACTAATTAATTACAGATCACTGAAACATGTATTACATTGAGAATTGAGATTTTCTCCTTTATTACAAAATAATATAATACACCAAATTTCCCTTTATATATAACTTTATAAGAATAGTAAGTAAAATGTTAATTAAACAAATATATTCACAATGTATGTTTATTAAAGTCAAATGGTGGGAAATAATTTTGGAGGTTGGTAGTTGAAAGTTACTTGTGTTTGCTGATTGAAGAATACAAAAAAATGTGATAAAACCTTAAGAAAACAGGTAGAATGAACTGGCCAGTGGTCACCATTGTCACTGGTTTGTTTAAAAGTCTCCTCCTGATGTGACCATGATAAAATCTGTTAATTAAGGACACTTCTGGGTATTGGTGTACATTGACGTTAGCAGAGAATATTTCACACAACGTTTCTGTATTTAAAAAGAAAATCTGCAAAAATAAAATACATTTTACAGGTTTACTGTCACACAAAATTGCAGGCACAAGTATTGTAGTCACATTTTAAACAAATTTGCAATGCTATGACAATCTACAGCATGTCCTCTGTTCCTTCTACATGGTTTGGTCTATCCTGTTAAAGTGGCCAAATCATTCAACCTCTTGATACTTGGGTCAGTGTGCACATTCTGTTTGGATTACTCCGATCACAATTGTTCTCTCAATTTCTGTGGCACTATAATGTAGCAGGGCTGTTTTTTTGCTCTGAAGAGTTTCTTCTCTTTCTTTAGTGTGGCAGTTTGGATGAGCACGCTGGGTGGATTGTTGTTCTTTTGTGCATGTGGTTCAGTTCTGAGGTGTGATCTGTTCAGACTAATGTCAGGTAGAGGACACATTAAAAAGATGTGGCCAAACACCAAACAGCAAAATCAATTTTAGAGAGTAAATCATATCTGAGCCCCTTTTCCCCTGTTGTCTGAAAGTAGCCGTAGACCAACTGCATAATAAGCTATGGGGCAGTGGGAACAGGGTTTGTTGACATTTGTGTGGACGTCCTCTCTAAAATCGATTTAAGGACGTGCTGCAGTCCTTGGATTCATAGTAAGTTCAATGCAAATGCTCAAAATTGCAAAAACATGCCTTGCATGGACAGTTTGAATTTCTTCACACAGTTCACACAGCTTTGGAGAAAATGCGGTTAAGCAGTGTCCAGGCCCGGGAGAAATACGATAATGAAGTTACGCCACAAGCACACATTGAAATGCCTCTAACGTTTGTGTTGTGTCTGCAAACAGAGTTTGTAGTTTATTGTCCAAATGTGGTATGTATGCACCTGCTGCTCTTTCCTTGGATGGAAAAATATGCATGCAGAATATCATGAAGAATATTTTGGGGCATTTTATACTTTATTTGTTAGATTTCACAAATGATTTCAAATCTGTTTTTGAAGCATTCATTTGGCTAGTCTTTGGTTTATAGGTATCTCATTGAATTAAATAAGAGCCCACCTGCCTGTGGAGTGTGGATAAGACAGCTGCCAAACAGACAATCCCACCAAACATCTCGTCATGGATATGTGGAAATAGATGAAACCAAACATTGAAAAATACCCCTATCTGTGATATTCAGGGTTTGTCTCATGTTTTGAAGTTGAATTTCATCAAACCCATGTACCATCATGCTTTGAAGAACTAACGGCATCCACCTCACCTACATCCCTCCAACCAACTGAGCTGTATTCCTCTGTAGGAGCACAATTACAAATACCCAAATACACTACTGATGCGTGTTGACTAATGAGTGTAGGCCAATCATCTGTCTGTCAGAATACTTCATATAAAGGCATTAAGGATTCTGTTTGCAGTTATTGGTTTTGGAAAAGAGAGTGGCTTGAATATTTACAAAGAAATGATGCATTAGAAATCAGAAAGACTACAGCTCTGGAAAAAAGACCACTCTTTCAGGTTTTATCTTGTATAGGTGAAAATATTGAACCAAACATCATTGCTGACAATATTTCTCCTCATTTCTAAAGAAAAATATTGTTCTTTAAAGCATTATTTTAAAGGAAATGACAATACAATATAAGAGAAATGATGCAGCATTTACAGAACTTGAATAATTCAAAGAAAACAAAGCTCTAGTTCGCTCTTAAACAAAAAGGCAATAATTACCTTTGACATAGTGTTTTGCCATCCAGCTAGTCACATTGCAAGAGAAGAGTGTTATGGCAGTGTTTTTTATAATACTTTACCTCATTAAATAAGATGTGATTCAGGTGCTCACTAATCAGTTCTTCATGAAGCAGAATGAGCATGAGATACGACAAAGAAGACGTGATTGAAGTAATACGGAATCACAGGGGGACCAAAAAGCATCAGTAAATCATAAACCCGGGTGATAGTGTGGTGCAATAGTGCCACCTGATGGCATAACACTTCTGCTGCCTTAGACGTACATGAAAATATAAGCAAGAGTGTGTGCTCACTGGTTAATACACTGCTGTTTATTTAAAATAAATGAAAACAAACCAAGACCCATTCTTTAGAACTTTTTGTTGCTTATCTTTGCTGTATCATGAACCATACCGAACCCCAAAACCGAGGTACGTACTGAACTGTGACATCTGTGTACCGGTACACCCCTATTTCACACTCATAGAGACGCTCATTTAAAAATAAATGGCAGTGGTCTCTTATTTTTTTTCCAGAGCTGTAGATGTGTTTTTATTCCTGCAGCAAAATGACTGATCCTGCAAGAGAATGTGTGTGCATTAGACATAAAAACAAAGTTTATTTTTGCCTCTTTATAAACTATGCAGTGCCAATGTGTGCGCCTTCAGTGATTATTCCTTTGGATCTGTACCTGTCCTTTCTCCCATTTTGACTTGTTTTGATAGGGGGCACATGGTCTTAATTTTAAATATTATATCATCACTATCCAAAACAAAATATACATCTCCCTTTTCTCATCATCTGAACCCAGCCACTGCTGTTTAAATTGTGTGAAACTTTCATGGTGAATGAACAATAGCAGCCATTAAGTTGCTATTTTGGAGATTGTCCTTTTATTTTTTGGTTGACAGTGATTTTACATTCAGCCATAGACAAACCCAAAGTATTGTGCATGTCTTCTCTCATCTTCCTTAACTGAGATAATCTCCACAGCCTTTGGAAAATAATTTTCTCAGAATTTGCTGTGGGTGAGGGATTTAATAGAGGGTAGGTTTAGAAAATCTTTATTTGGGACAGGGTAAGATATAAGGCAGTAAAGAGTATGAAGCCTTAAAAATGAATTCCTCTGATTTTTCAAGATCTGTAAACAAGCAAAGAGTATTATTTCAAAAGTTATTTTCAGAGTTGTTGTTATACTCCCCACTGATTGTTCTCTAAGTTTAAAGTAGCTGTTTTCAACATCAGGTGAACAAAGTCTGTTAAAGATAGATCACAGCTGTGTTGGATGAGCATGCTGGGTGGACTGCTGTTCTTTAGTGCATGTGGGTCAGTTCTGGAGCCTGTTCTTTTCAGGCTAATGCCAGATAGAAGACAACGTGAATGACCAAGCAATACAATCAGTTTTTAAGAGTAAATCAAATTTGGGATACTTTCCCTTGCTGTTTGAATGTAGTTTTAGACCAACAACATGGTAGAGGAAAAGCGGAATGTTGAAATTTGTGTGGATGTTCTCTTTAAAATCTGTTTGGATACCTGCTGCAGTCCTTTGATTCATAGCCCCTTTAAATACTCATGTAAATTCTCAAAATTGTAACCTTTGTGGTAAGAATTCCTCCCTGTCCAGGCACAGATCTATGAAGCTCAAAACATTTTCATACAATCTGAATTTCTGCACTCAGTTGAGCTTTGGTAGCCTACAGGCCCACATGAAATAAAGTATTGAAATAACACAACAAGCTTACATCTGAAATGGCTCTGAAATTGTCAGCGAAGGTTCTATCTTTTGCAGATTTAGGTTAGTGTAGGTTCAGCATATCTATTCTGAGACAGGGTTAGATTTAAGACATTAAAGAGTATTATGCCTTAAAGGGGAATAAATAAGATTTGAGAGTGGTTTAATGTAAAGAGAATGCAACATGTTTAATGCCTTTAAAAGCTAGAACTAATACAGAGATGAGAAGAAATACTCCATTAAATGTATACTGCTAGTGATGTAAGCCCAATTTCAACACTGTACCACATCCATATTTCAGGTAGGTGACAAACAAATGTGTCACAACAAAAATATACTTTATTTTATTTATGCTTTTCTCCATAAAATATTTTGACAGGTTTATACGATTGTGGCTGTTTGTTTTATTAGCATCCAAAAGCTCTCCTCTTTCTCCCATCCTCTCAGTAATGCACTCACCTTCAGGACTGAGGTGTCAATCAGGTTGGGTGAGCTAAACCATGTAGAGTCTTTGGAGAGAAAGCCAAGTGGTGTCTGCCATAGAATGGCTCTATGGTAACGATGTCAGAACCGAAATCTCTTCCCACTCTAGGCAAAAGATGAGCTGTAGGCAGAGTTACAGCCATATGCATTGATCTCCAGAGGAATAGCTGTGCAGGGGGCTGCCAGGATGATTGAGAGGGAACTGCACCAGACCCAGTGGTGTGGGGTCAAGTGGAGAGGGTGACTTGGTCATCTGGGGACTGAGCAGAAGATGGATAGGCATTTTGAGTGCTTTCCCTATCAGTGCCCAGCAGTTTAAGAAAGTATATATGGGTCTTGGACTTATTTAGTGGTTTCAGTAAGGAGGTGGAATAACTAAACATTCTTCTTGTATTCTCACTGAAATTGTACATACAGTGATGTGTGAATATTTTTTTCTAACTTAACCCATTTTCTCTAACCATCCCTTAGTGCTAAACAGGCAGTTTTGATAGTGTGCCTTTAAGTATCATATATAAATGACCTCTATTTTGATTGACTGACCCCTTTGCCAGAGAAATAAAGCACGGCATATCCTAAAGCAGCCCTGCCTGAGTGGTGGGTATAAATATAATGGGTCTTTTGTTGTGAAGTACTCATTGCAGTACTGAATTACAATCACAACAGTTTTTTGATGAATGGAACCTATCATTTTTTCAGGCAGTCTAAATTTTGTTCAAATCTGCTGCGCTTTGAAGGAGCACATCTTAGGGACTAATGGATGGTTGATCTGATAATCTTTGGGATAAAAACATGTTGCCTTTGGGACACTGGATCAGAGGGAACCCTGTCAGAGAATCAGCTTTCAGAAAGCAATTTGGTTAGAAACTGCAGGCATCAGCTAATTGGTTCAAACTTATCGCTGCAAATGGAACAGACATTCCCTCGTTGGGCTGCCTTGAGGCTGACATAGCGTGCTTTAGGAAAGTGCTTGATAGGAAGTGTATTTTTGTACTAAAAGAAACACACCCAGATCAACAGAAGATGAATAGACTCCAGGCACCGTGGGGATAAATGTCATCAGTAATCTTGTGGCTTTATTTCCAGGTATAGGGATAAAGAAAAACACATATAGCAGGTATACAACAGAGGCTGGTATGTAGTGACAGCTGGCCAGAGTGAACAAAGGCCAAGTTAGCTGGTGCAGATGGTAAGATTTTTGTTTCCCTGCATCGTGAGAAGGTGAATTAGGGTTGTTGCCAAGTGCCACCAGAAGTACAGTGCCAAGCAAACATTAGAAAATGGCCTTAAATTTCCAACAGTCTTGCAAAGACAAAGTCAATTCATAACATTCTGGATATTCACATGATTAAAATTCCCATTATGTTTGCAACATAAAACATAGATTTCCCTAGTCCTTTTAATTTAGTATACTGTGTAAGATGTTTTAGTGATTTAGTTGTATGAGTTAATTTCCTCACTATAAAAACACACTTGTTACCCTGCTCTGCTTATAATAATAATAATAATAATAATAATAATAATAATAATAATAATAATAATAATAATAATAATAATAATAAGTAATAGTGGTAGTAATAGTAGCACTTATAGATTTTTCCCTTCATCCCATCAACTACTCCAAATGACTAGATCCAGTTTACCTGAATTTTAATCACTTGACACTGACATTTATGCCCAGTTTCCATATTCACCCTTGCCAGTGGACTACCCTGCATATAAAGTATTTCTGCATCCTGTTTGTTGCTCTAGTTTGACTCGCGTGCTTGTTTTTTCTTAACCCTGATTTGTGTCTAGCTCCTTCTGGTTCTGTTTGCTTCTTGGATTTGCTTTTCTTTACTTTGACCATTTTGCTACGACTCTTGGATTCAATTCATTTGCTTTACAATTCAGATTTGTTTGCTAGCAGACTGAACTCAAGTTTTGAACTCATGCTCATATTTGTTTTTTGTCATCCACCGCTTAACGGAATAACCGTGTTTGCTTGTTTTACTCCACACTTGGGTCTGTTCTGGCCAGTCAAGCTAAAAGACTTAGTCCGTTCAGTCTCCATTCAACAGCAACCCAATTCCAACCCATCTTTTGAAACTGAAGTAGATGCCTCAGAGGTAGGAGTTGGGATGGTTTGTCCCAGCGACAAGGGTCACCCCCAAAGTTACACAAGTGTACATTCTCACATAATCTCTCACCAGCAAGATGTAATTATAATGTTGGAACAGAGAATTGTTAGGTACAAAACTAGCCCTAGAAGAATGGATGCACTGATTAGAGGGATCCAATCACTGCAAGCTAGAAGAGTCATATTTTTTTAACAATATAATTTCCCTTCATATGACTTAAGAACCTTATTGCAAAAATGTTATAGTAGATGTTTCACAGCGGACTACCAAGGATTCCTGTATCCTGTTTGTTCTGGTTTGACGCTTCTCCTCCTTTTTTTTCTTGAGCATGATTTTTGTCTGGCTCCTTTTGGTTGTGTTTGCTTCTTGTGTTTGCCTTTCTTTAATTTGACCATTTCACTTACAACTCTTGGATTTGGTTCACTCATCTTACAATTAGAATTTGTTTGCCTTTGGCTTGACATATGCTTGTATTTAAACTCATGCTTGTATTTGTTTTTGTCATCTGTTGCTTAAAGAAATAAGTGTTTTCTTGTTTTACTCAAACTTGGTTCTACTGCATTCAGTTCCTGACAAATGCAAAGCAGGCAGCGGCTTCTCCCAGCTGTCAGGGAAAAGCTGTCATCGAGGATGAGGAGGTATCATGTATTACTGTTATGTGATTTTTATAAAGCTTGGTTTACAGAAAGTTCATAAAACTTACTTTAGTAAAAAAAAATAAATTAATGGTGCCTGGTGCACAGGGTGTGTGTGTTTGTGTGCATGCAATTGGTTCTGTGTACCTCTAAGCCGAGCAAGGACTGAGCAGTTACAGAAAATGAAGGAATGTATGTATGAAAAGTACAGTACAATGATTAAATAACTGTATGCCAAAAATAATATGAACTATATTTGAAAATGTACTGGGCATAAGCCATGCTCACTTGTGGCCTACATTCCAAACACAGGTAAGGAGACAGAGAGAGGTAGAAACAGATGGAGACAGGAGCACGACATGCCCATTCCTGTGCAAGTGAATTTATGGGGCTTAGACCATTTCAGTGCTTTCAGCTGAGCACATTGTTAAGAAAATACAGAGATTCTTTCTGCAGTAATGCAAGTGACTATGGCTACACAACAAATGTGACTCACAGCTTGGCTACTGGCAGTGCACCTCCTATCGAACAAAGACTTCATAGAGTCCAACCATAAGCTTATCAGCAATTGAAAAAAACATGTTCAGAATTTTGTGAGCCAGGGGATTCCTAAGGAAAGCTGAAGTATGGGCATTGCCAGAAATTATTGTCATGAAGAAAGATAAGGCTGTTTGTCTTCTGCTTTAACTACAGATGGCTGAACTTAGGGACTTGCAAGGATACATATCCACTCCCACATGTGTGGCTGAGGTGGGGGGTGGTCTGCGAGATGCATTAGGCAATCCACTGTTCTTCACATTAGATCTGACAGCATGCTATTTACGAGTGGCAGTGAACAAAAAAGTGAACATGTTTAAGATGGATGTTATTTGGCATGTATTGCAGCTACTTTTAGTGCATTACATTATTTTTAGAGGCATTTAAGGCATCGTGGCACTTGATATACTACTGATTTACATCATTGTCTTTTCAAAACACTTTGTAACTCACTGTGAAGGAAAGATATGCTCAGCTGGTTGAGACAGCATAGGTTTAAGTTTAAGCCCTCTAAGTGTTTCCTTTCCGTCTGCGGTCAGAAATAACATTCCTCCCAAAGTACATAATGGTTTCAGTCTCCCATTCATTCTAATAACTGTGGGACGTCTTCATGGATTAGGCAGGATGAATGGAGCATGCAATACATAACATAGGTAAGCCAAGGGTTGTGAAGGTCAGGGAACAAGAAGAAACATTTTGTGCTAGAATCTATAGCACATAAAAGGGCTACAAGTTCCATGTTGTTACAGAACATGAATGCTGTGACCCGTGCTCTATGGTGTGAGCAACATGTTTTGTCTATGCAGGTCATGGTACAAGGCATTGTTGAAAAAGGAGGCAGTGAGTAGAGTTAGAGTGACATTTAAGAGCTGAAGGGCATAAGAAAAAACTAATTACTAAATGCACATTCGGTTGCAAAAAACATCAGATAGCATGACATGGATTTGAAGTCCAAGAATCTTGGTCGTCAGTTTGTGTATCTGAATCTGCAATGGACACTGATGAGTTTTATTTATGATTCACAGCATGCATTTGTTAAATAACTTGTAGTGTCAGAGTCCATACAATAAATGGTTGAGTCCTGACATGAGGTTAGGTGGGCATGTTGGATGGGGCTGCTACTGTTGCAGCATGTCTCATGATGAGCTGGATTACAGAATGCAAGAGATCTACCTTGGCTTAAGGTAGTATTTGTTTTCTCATGAAATGCATGAGCATGCCACTGCACCAAGATCTTTTATGTACTGCCTGGATATACACACAAGAAGGTTTGAATCTATGGTAGAATTTGTACTTGGTCTTCTTGTTTTAGAAATTAATATTTATACTAGGGCTTTGCTGACAATAAAACTAACAGAATAGAAACACAAGTGGAGACACAGAGCCATCAATATTAAATGAATTCAATGAAATAAAATAATAATAATAAACCAACAAAACAAAAACTCATACCTTCACAATAGTAACTATTGTAAGGGAACTATTTTTAACTCTGAATGGACATCTTTAAAGTTTAAAATGAAAGACAATCACCTTAAAAATATATGAAACTAGAGAAAAAAGAAGATGCAAGATTTTGTTCCAACAGACAATACATTGACATTATGAGTACATTACACTATATTTGCTGTTACGCAATAATGATCTACCAAGCTTTATAATAAAAGTCTAAGCATTAACTTAAAGTGGACCTGAAGTATCCCATGTGTATCAGTAAGGGAATATGACTTTAAAATAACTCCATGACTAACTGCCATGGTGTTTCATGATGAACGAACCAATGGGCCTGGCATGTGGGTGTATGAGTGATACATATGGACAGAAGGTGAAAAACAGAAAGAACAACAAAGTGTGTGTGAGAGAGAGAGAGAGAGAGAGAGAGAGAGAGTGTGTGTGTGTGTGTGTGTGTGTGTGTGTATAAGTGCTGTGTAGTGTGAAGTATTAATCAAACAACAACAAAAAAAAGAAGTATTAACACACCTGACAACCCACTGTGTTGTGCCTGAGTTAAACATGCCATCTTCTCTGTGGGTCTTCGCACCTCAGCACCCCAGTGGAAAAGCTCAGTGTGTGATCAGCATCGTACACTGAGAGACGAACAATGTGCTAGTATGATGCATTAAACAACATTAAAAAATGCGTCCACCCAGGCCTGCCTGTAGGTAAATGAGTCACTGGATAGCCATGATTCAAATACAACTTCTGACAAACTAGAACAATCAATTTCCATTACAAGTGAATATTTAATTATGCTGAGATGTGATTGTAATCAAAACACTCATCCAAAATGCCCCATGTACAATGTGCTGAGATTATACTGAGGTAATGAGGTTTTTGCTTCACAGTAGGATGTTATCTATAATAATCTCACTGCTTTGTGTCTCTCAGTATGATGGACAGTCTTGATGAACAAACCTTTCTAACAAGAAATTTTTTTGTTTTTAGAAAATACAACAATCCCCCACTTTTCGCGGGGGTTATGTTCAGTGATGGGAATAACGGCGTTAAAGTAACGGCGTTACTGGAGAAAAAAGTAATTTTTCAGTAACGCGTAATCTAACCAATTACTGTTTCCATCGTTACAACGTCGTTACCGTTACTGTCAATAACATGCGGCGCGTTACTGTAATTAAGCTCTTCATCCGAAAAGGCTGTCAGCCACAGCAGCGGCAAAG
>JBBPDE010232435.1:0-12591 GCA_037974605.1 Nannopetersius ansorgii | reverse complement strand
AGCCTTCTTTGTAAAATTGATGACTTAGTGTGTTCATTATATATTATATATTGGGTTGACATAGAATTGCGATTAATTTTTTTCCAGATTTGCGATTAACTAGTTAACTTTAATTAATCGCTTTACAGCCCTACTTTAAATTAAATGAATTAATTACTGTATTTACCCACTTACACCAAAGAAAAAGCCAGTGCATGAATTACAGTACAGTCTATACAGGGGTAACAACAGTATTTACATTCCATATATGTATGCGTTGGAAAAAACATGGCAATAGAATCAGTTTTTCCTTTTATCATACCAGAAATGATTACTACAGTAACGTTCATTTCTGCTAGGCCATCTATGGAGCTTCTACATGACATTAGCACCAAGGTAATGTTCATGCCTACAAACAGGTTTTGAGTTTAGCATTACCCTCCTTACACACCAGATCTCAGATCTCTAATGGCTCAGATAATTTGTTCAACATCCTGATTAGTTTCTCCTCTTGTTCCTCTCAGCCTCTGTGTGTGAGTGCACGTGTGTGTGTGTGTGTGTGTGTGTGTGTGTGTGTGTGTGTGTTTCATCATTATTACTGTAATGGTGTTAATAGCCAACATTTGGGTCACAGTTAGCAGTTCTGCTCTTTTGCACCATAGTGCCCACCCTCTCAGCCCTTCAAATAGTTTGAAGTGCTTCACCCACTTCTGAGGGCCAGAATTATGGCCATTAATGCTAAAACCAGTAAAAGAGGGGCAGTGAAGTTTGGTGAGGTCTGGTGAAGCTGGAATTTTGTCCATACTTTGGCCCAGTTTTAGTCAACAGTATGTAATTCTGGGTCAGAAACCATACAGTCCAGCACTTAAATTGAGTGATTTTAGGTCACTGGTGCAAGCTTTAATTGCTAGTGAGCTCTAGGCCAAAAGACACTGTTTTTTTTTTTTGCTAAGCTGTCCTTTCAAAAGAGGAGTCAAATGGCCACAGTTATGGAAAAGTGCAAGAAAAAGGTGGACCAAAATGAACTCATGCAGGAAAACGACTTCAGCACTGTCCCGAGGCACCAATCATCCGACCGACTGAGCAGAGCAGGGGTTAAACGAAGCTTAATTGCGTGAGTTCTGAAGGCCAGCCACAACCTACAAGTGCAAGCGCAGCAATACTTGGTGACAGGCATGACACACTGGCACAGCTCCATCTTCCTCTCTGGGCTGCGTTACCTTTGTTGACACCATTTATACACACACATTTGATGCACCATGCTCTAGTAACGTAAGGGACCCAAAAGTAATGCGAAACTGTTCAGGAAATGATAAGGCATTGCAGCAATACGCAGAATTGAGAATGGTATTGGTATCCATAAATTTCCATCTCTAGTTTGGCAGTGGGTAAGACATTTCATTGACGGACAGCTGGTCTGTTACAGTACAATAGCATGAATCATACAGGAGAAACTGAAAAACAACAGATCCTCAAATTCAACCATTTTATCGAGCAAAAACTAAAAATTAGCAAAAACTTTTACAAAATGTGAGGTGAATATGCAGACCATTTCAAAGGTAATATATTTCACTGTGTTTTGGAAAACACATATGGTTTGCATTGTAGCTCAAATTACTACAACTACTAACAATAACAATAAAATAATTTGAATAATCAAATTATATACAGCTGTATAATATGATGATTGAATATATCTGCCCCAAAAATATTATATTCTTGGGGAAGCTGGTGGTCGAGTGGTTAGATAGTTGTCCCTGCAATCAGAAGTGAAGTGCTGCTTCACTTGGAGAACGGGTTTGATACAGAGAAAGCAGAGATTGTCACTTCACTTTCATTATTGATTATAACATCAACAAGATCAACAACAATCTATAAAAACAATTCAATTTAACACACTTGCTTTTCAATTAAAAAAATTCCTGTGTTTACAATTTACAAGCTGAACAAAGATTCATAAACAGGACTGAACCCGACCCTGTTGAGGACTGATCCGTCACACCTCTCCTATCCCGTCAACTGCTGTACTGCTGCATTTCATGCTTACATGGTTCTAAACTGAACAGTGAAAAAAAGCGTAATATTCTGGAGGTGGTGGTTTCAACTTGAACCTTTGATGCCATCAAAAAATAATCAGCAGCTTTCAGATATTGAGCTTCTTCTGAAATGATTAACAGGTCAAGCATTCTTTAATACCAGCATTCTTAGTACAGAATAGAGGTCGACTGATGTGGGTTTTTCTAAAGCCGATGCCGATGTTTAAAAGTCAGTGTCAGCTGATATATGCTGCCGATATTTTTGGCCAATAATTAGACATTTCCCCTCCGTTTGTGTACACTAGTCACACTAATACTAATAACACTAAGCACATCACACTAATAATAACGAAACATTTATTTAACACTGACTAAACAAATATAAACATAAATAAACAAAACAGTTTTCAAGTTACAAACTATTCCTGAAGGAAGACAAAATTGTAAACAATACAAAAAGGAGAGTGCAAAAAATGTTCACCCCACCGAGAAACAATTATTTGGATTGTTGACACAATAGAAAGTTTTCATTCAACAACAAACCCCCTACAGTAAGACACTATAATTAGCAAAATCAAGAGCTTTACAGAGAAAGGCACAGTTCCGGGGAGCCGCACACACGGCTCTGAAGCTGGGGGGGCTGAGGGGTACAGCTAAAAATGTAACCTGAACCACTTTACAGGGAAGTGATGACCCACATACATACATAAAGTTGCTGCTACAATGGGCCATTCTGGAGTAAGTCTCTCTCTCTCTCTCTCTCTCACACACACACACACCACCAGCACATGCCACACAAGTTCAAACACACTGCTAAGGACAGGAGTACCTGGGCGGATTTGATGCTGCTTGGTTTAAAACAAGCACCAGAACAAACACAAAGAGCTGTGAAAGTCTAACCTGAAACATACACCACACACACCCACAGCAAACTGGTTCTGCTGCCTTTATGGCCAATCAAAGCCACAGAACGAATGCAGCTCGTCTCAGACACACACTCACAAAAAAGGCAATTACAAGCTGTAGGACCTGTTCTAAGATGAGGGAAAGGACACGTTCTAGGACAAGGAAAAGGTTCTGACTGAAACAGACTCGTCTCACAGGAGTTTCAGTCCACATTATATGATTTATGACGAGGCAAAAAAACAGACCGGCCAATCAGAACAGGGGTCACTTCCACTTATTGTGTGCCTGTAAGAACACAGTCTATAATAATTATAAATATAGCCACAGTAAAAAGTAACTTGTTTTTTAATTTGTAGAATCAATTAATGTGGAAAATGGTCATGTAATAATGAATTACAGCTGCTTTTGGTAAATAAAACTACAAAAAAGATCTAAGGGAAAATATGAGGGCCCTTTTGCACTGTAATTTCAGTGAAGTCCTAAAACGTTTATAAAAAAAGGAAACTACTGTTACATAAGGCTGCAGGAATAAACAGTGCAAATTGGTGTTCGTGTGTTGTCTATCAGCTGTTTCCTATGGAGAGCTCGAACCCAGAATGCAAAGCAGGATGCAAAGGCCACAGCGGCGTGTGATGAGGGGAACTGATAGGGCTGTCGTTTCCCTGCGGGATCAGCAGTAAATGAATGACTGTTCTGTGTTGCACCTTGAGAGAAAAACGGGAAGAGAAATACCTGGAAATAGAGGAGGCTGCGCAAATCTAGGACGGATTTTGAGAGACACACACACACACACAAACACACACACACACACACACACACAAAAAGTAGTAAAAATAGGCTCTTATAAATGTACACATATGTAATGCTCAATTGGTTTTTATAGTTATATAAACCTAAACATAATGTTAACTTGGGTGTTTTTACAAAAAAAAATTATTTTGAAGAGAAATAACAGATCTTGATGACAGATGACTTAATTATGTAAGACGGAAATATAGTTTTAGAAATGTTCAGCATTTATTAAGAGAGCTTAAGAAGTGAAATTCTCACTGTACAGCAGGTTACTTTGCTTGATTCTAGTACCTCTTTTTTGATTTAGCAGTGTAGGACTTCACCGATCTCAATACTGATAATGCTCATCAATACTGATCAATATCGTTACGGATAAAGCTAATCCATACCTCCACAATTCATCGTAAAAAATATGTCACAAAAATGTGAAAACATTGTTACTTTGTTACAAAAATGAGCTCAACTGTTTGAGTTTCTTGCATATTTCAAGAAGGAAAAGCAACAGCAACAAACGTGTGTTTATGCGCAGAGCGCTGTTCCTGTTCTCCTATTGATCCAATCCATCCTCCTATTGATCCAATACAGCATCATTTAAAATGTAGCAATGTTAGAATGTATTAATGCAACAAACAATACCAGGAATGTTTGCAGGACTGTATAGAGGACTGTTACCAAACTGGTACCAGTTCCTGACTGTTCTTTACCAAAATATGAATCAACTCCTGAACAATCAGAAAGTCGTGGGGTCAAATCCCACAACTGCTAGTGGCACCTCAGAGGAAGGTACCATCCCCACACCCTGCTTCTGGGCTGCCCAGGTTAAATATAGAGAAAGAATTTTTATGCTGTTCACGTTGTGCTGTGTGTTCACGTATGACAGAACGATCACGTTACAATACATTATAATAAACCCATCTATTCAAGAATATTGTCTTTAAATTATTTGCATTGTCCAATTTTACCATTTTTAATGTTTATTTTCTGCTTTTTTTTTAAATTATTATTATTTATTGTCTTCGGGTGCTAGAAAGGCACCTATAAATATTTTGTATTATTATTACTACTACAGTTATATTTTACATGATAGCCATCCCCATGGTCATTCTGCTGCTACTTCAGGTTATTTTTGTTTGTCATTTTTCTTCTAAAAAAAAAAAGTTGCTGTTCTAGACAAAATAAACACATTCACTAAATCAGCGCAAACAAAGGATCATCTGACCGTCCCCTAAAGACATTATTGTGACAGCAAACAGCAAACGGCTAATGTACACATTAGCTGAGGAACCAGGCCAATCCCATTAACCTCATACCTCCGCCTTCCTCACTACTACCACACACACACACACACACTTCTCCAACCTCAATCATTCAAGATGGTCAAGGTTTTGGACTGATTTAATTTAAAAAGTGCGGGCACTGAGCACTAAAATTAGCCTACAGACGGTGAATCCAACCAAACCAAAAGTTGACAAAAACACTCCTAAAATCAAACAGACAACGTTCATAACAGCTCCAAGACAACAACCTTCCTACTACCTCGGGTCATGTGGAGCAGCAGCTAATTGAGCAATTCAATCTCACTGACTGGAGTCACGCCCTGGATTCTATGAGCTGGTTTCAAGCAAGACAGCATGGATACTCAGCATCAGAGCCATCAGGAAAAAACAACATCAGATACTGGAGGAGGAAGAAAGGATGAATTCCATCTGAGCACAAATCTAGTCTGAAACACAATACGAGTGCATGCAGCGCAACATTATGGAAAGTGAGGTAAAGTCACAAGTCGCCCAACAACAATAAGCCAAGTTTTACCCTTCAGGAGTTTGGGCTCTTTTCTCCATCTTAACCAGTGTTTCAGTGAGCTGTTTTAAAGGGTTTGTAGCTTTTTCAAAGAAACAAAATGATCAGATGAACATCAGTCTGAGACTGGTCGGAACAGCCAACAATTCATGGAATAATTCTAATAGTTTTGAGGTGTTTGAGCCATACAAAAACAAAAACACATAAAAAAAAAGATACTAAATGATGCCAAACAGGTCATTTTCCCTCATAAACTAATGCTTACATCCACAACCACCTCACACTGCTTTGGCTCGATATGTGGCCCAAGCCCTACTTGTAATACTTGTAATAATGCCTTTTGGACAAACTGGCATAGCTCAGACTGAACTGCCTACATAGCGGAAGGTGCGAGTGAAAAATAGGAATGAAAAAGCTATAAACAGGGTCTTGCACGCTAAATGTCGCACTGTCTACACTTCACACCAATCATAATTTGGGGGGGAAAAAAAAAAAAAAAATTTCTACAGGTTTACAACAGGGTACCAGAAAAGAAATTAGTATCAGGAACTCTCTAACAGCAGCTCACACAGAAACGTGGACTGGAAACGGCTGATTGGGTTCATCTTCATATTTAATTTTTTTTTTTTACTGAAACGTGGCGTTATATAATACACACACTTTCCACAAGGAATACTATTCTGCACAAACTGCTTTTTAGCTATTTTTTTTAACCACACACAGGTTTTCCGTTACAAACAAAGCGAAACGTATCCGAACGCGAGTGAAAGTGGGCCGCGGTCCAGCCGGCTGCATCGCTGCTTCTTGATTGGTCAAAAAAGTTGCCATGACAACAGACAGACTAGTAAAGAGAGCGCTGGGTTGTTTATTTTCAATTGTCCACTCAGAAACAAAACAACAGAGATTCAAACTAAAAACTGGGAAATCAACAAAGTACAAGCATTTCTGTCTGTTTAGCCTGAAGATAAATTTCAGTGGGAGTTTTCTAACCATGTGAGAAACGTGAAGGTGTTCCAGGCCACCGCTAAGGAGTTAACTGGGTTTCAAACAAGGCTATAAATAATAAAAGACCACAAGTTCCGTATCACAGCAGTTACGTTCCTGTATACCTTTGCCTTATATGTATAGGCCTTTGACAGTTTAAGCTCATACTTTTACTGTTGACATGCTATATAGCTGAATAGAGCACATCACACTCGACCTTTCTCCAGTGTCTCTAATCTTGTTTTGAAAGCTGTGCTGGAATTCGCTAGTCACGTTAGTGCAGGAGGGCCTAAAAAGCAAAATCTCTGCTTTTACTGGACCTGCCGGATATTCCAATTGGCTACCAACGGGTGTCGAAACAAAAAAAAAAAAAAACAACAACAAAGGAAGTGTAAAAACAACGATCTATATAAGCTATTGCAGAGGTGTGACCCCGCAGATGTAGTGTAGATCAGACCTGGGATTTCATAGCAGTATTAAACTAACATTTACCATGGAAACCTGTTAATGTCTCAAACGGTTGTAAAATTTAAATTTAAACATCTTGAAAGTGTCTACAAGTTTGGTCCCAAGGGGTTGAATCTAAATGCAATGAGGACCCGAGGTTGAGGCATTTCTGTAATTATTGAACACATTTGCTGTGAATTAGCCCTTCAGAACAGAGAGTGGTGCCGCGTCGAGGGGGTTGTCATGGAAACATGGCGCTTTAAGTACACTTTATTTTGATTGGGGGACACGGAGGTTGGCACAATGGTCAGATGGCATCGGGCCTTGCTGGTTCAAAAGCCTCTAAAGTCCAGATAAGTGTGAAAGAATGTGTGGATAAAAGATCCAGCATCACGATCACAGTGTGGTTAAACCAGCATTGTGGTCTTGCTAAAGTTTATCTGACAAATGTCTAATGCACCACACACACCCAAATACACACACACACCGACACCCCCCCCTGCCCAACACCCAGTTCTGATAATGCATAAATCTTTTCTTAAATATACAGCAAAATCGTCCGGAAAGCTCTGTTCATCACATGACAAGGGAAAAGCCTGCTTACATGTTATTGTACACAATCAAAATTCATTGCATTAATGTGAAACACCTTGAAGGAGGAGGCTAAAAACAGCCAAACGTAATAAAGCCAAGCGATTGCCCAAAAGTTAGACCTATTTGTCAAATGTCTTAATAGGATGCACATATTGACCAGCAGTGCTCATTTGAAGTCTTCTAGTTTTAAGATTTCATGCAGGAATCAAGGTGGTACTGGCAGCTCCTTTAACATCTGTGTGTAAACACAGGCCCAGCTATATTACAGAAACTGACCCAGAGCTCACGCAGGCCTGCCTTAGGTCACATCCTTAAATCCACACAACAAACTGTAGACGAGACTAGGGTGCCCTTTATGTTCCTTCACTGTGATGTTCAGGCATAGACTATTCTCTGGGCTTTTAAAGTTAGTCATGAGCAAAAGGATGGATTTTGTTGATTTGTGAAAAAAGTGTGTACACAGAGCACATGGATGAACATTTTAATGCACAGTCTACTGACTTTTACATACTGAGAAATTTAAAATGGCCTTCTCATACAGTGAGAGAGTCCCAGGTTTAACAGTTTTTGTAACAGCAGACTACCATGTCCATCATGCAAATACACAAAAGCCTCAAAACTGAAATTTGAACTGGAACATCACAAAATTCACTGGGTTCTCTGCTGTCTACGGGTCTGTGGCCACTTTTGCTCGTTCTCTCTGCACTCTTTGACAATGAACTACTCAATAGCTGTATAGAGCAAACCACACTCAACCTTTCTCAAGTGTCTCTAGTCTTGTTTTGAAAGCTGTGCTGGAATTCAGTCATGGTGGAAGTGCAGGAGGGCCTCTAAAGCAAATCTGCTGGATGTTCTGATTGACTACCAAGGTATGTCAAAGAAAGAGAAGAATGACATTTGATATACACTCATGCTCAGATGTACACCATGACTCTGCAGATGTAGTGCAGACTGGGGGGCTTTTTTCTGAGCTTGCAAGTTCTCCACATGTTTGTGGGGGTTTCCTCCCACAGTCCAAAGGTGAACTGGAGATGCTAAATTGCAACTGTGTGTGCGTGAGTGCGTCTGCATGTCTGACCTGTGATTGATTGGTGACCTGTCCAGAGTACTACTCTTCCTTTCACTCCCCACTCCCCCACCCCCCAGATAAGGTCCAGATAATGCAAGAATGAATGTTAAACTCAATAAATGAACGGAAATTGTGGAGAAAAAGGCCATATTTACATCTCCCTGTAGAGGGATTGTTACTTAGAAAAGCAACAACGCATGCAATTAAACTGGAGGTGTATATAACTGCATACATTATGTTCTTTGATGAAGTGATGTCTATTGGGAATGTCCTGTTCACAGTGAACACAGGTTACAATAAGCACATTCAATTAACTGAATTTGCACCATGGCTCTGAAAATAGATTTCTGTGGCTCAAATGATGTTACACCCACAGAGTGGTAGTCACATAACTGATGTTAGTGTAATCGCCAGGCGTCCCAATACATTTGACCATATAAAGGAATGCACGCAGTAATTCTTGTGAAAGCCACCCTAGATGTATAGTGCTGTGCACGCACACACAAGTACAAATAAGCAACACACTTTCAAAAGAAAAGGATTTTTTAAAAAAGCCTGCGATAAAGTAATTGTCAGCGTTATAAGTGAAAGTTAAAGTGACCATTTGTCATACATGAACACACCACAGCACACATAATGTCAGCGTTATAACGGTAAATAATGTGATAATGTTAATAGCTCCAATATATGAAAAATGAAAAGTGTTGAAAATAGCTTGGGATTAAATCTCATCCAACCTCCATTGGACACTACAGCTGTCGCCAAACCTTTGTAACTCCACCCCCATCCAGCGGAGCTGTGCAGCAGAAGCCGTAACCGAGCAAAAAGCTACGATTTCATTATTTAGCCTGAGTTCATGTACAATCTCATACCTTTACACTACTTGTAATGTGTTTTCTAAAGTGAATTTAATATTTATATACTACATTAATAAAAAATATATTCATTGTTGTATTCAGTGAAGACTAGCTGCTGTTTTTACTCTTTTCCAGTATAATTGTAAATGTAATCAGGTGATTATGTAATAACTGACAGGTCATTGTTTTTAACAGTTCTTTGACTTCCAGGCTTTTTGAGTACTCCTGATTGGTGAAACACCCTCCCAGAGCAAGGAGGACTGTGAATACGCTTTTACTTTACTACAATCCATATACAACCTCACTGAACGTCATAAATAAGGTTAACTGAAACAGAAAAGAACATGGAGAGGGGGTGAATGTTCTAAAAAGGTTAATGAAAAGAGAAAAGCATACGACTGCTTTGAACAGCAGATACTCAAACGCTCAGAGATTTTAAAGGGATTGTCCAACAACACTCCCCTCACACCATCATCCGTGCACCCTCCTGACCTGCTGACTCATCATGGTGACACACCAATGGGATACAGATGACTAATCATGCCAACAAGCTTCCAGCGCGTGCCGGGGTAGAGCTGGCTGATCCAGTAGAGGCACCCAAAAGGTGTGTGAACAGGTTATTTAAAAAATATATATATATCACATCACACACACAAGTACATATATCTCCACAATAACTAATAATTACTTACACTTCCATCCCAGTTTAGGATATCATGGTATTGTATTTTTAACAATACTCATGTTAACAGAAAATATATAATAACATAAAGAAACAATATATTGGCTAAGAGTTAAACTAACTATATAATAGTACAGCTGTTTTCTATTGAGTCATGCACCTTTCAGGTGTCTTAATGGGCATCATGGCACCAAAGCTCAAGCCAAGGCAATAATGAGCTTTTCCAAAGCAGCAGGCTATTTCTCAACACAGTCCATGGAAGCCACCAGACAGGCCCACAACATTGTTCTAGCATGGTGCGTTTTAGTACTGAATGATTCAGATGGGCTTCGATGACTGGGTTGAGAAATTCTCATTGTGCATCCTTTACTGTGCATCCTTCAGACAACAATTCAACTTATTGCAGGAGCTTGCTAGCCTGGTAGCTCTGCTAGTCTGGTTGTTTACCATATGTTTGACTGCTATCATATGCACCCCCACCCCTATTCATCAAATTCCTGACTGAAATGTTTTCTGCCATTTTGTTGCATGATAATTAGGGATGCACCGATCGATCGGCCAGTAATCGGAATCGGCCGATTTTTGGCCTGATGGGCCTGATCGGTGATCGGCCGATCACTCGCACGTATTGCCGATTTCAAACCGATCTTTTTTGGGGGGGTTTATTTATTTGTTTATGTATTACATTTTATTTATTTAAATTTGTAAAGAAAATTTGTTATGAAAAAAAATCTTTATATTAAAGAAAATTAAAGTTTGTATTTGCTGTAGAGCTGCCACTATCATATGTCACTATTATAAAAGTAAACCGGGAAAGCAACTACCGTTGTCGTCGACTACATTCAGCAGCTCTAATTTTCTGTTATCTGGGGAAAAAATCGGTATCGGAAAAATCGGTACCGGCCGATCACACTTACAAAACAATCGGTAATCGGAATCAACCAAGAAAATTGCAATCGGTGCATCCCCAATGATAATGTACCACAATTACAACAAACAAATAAATCTTACATGATCTCTGCTTTTTATGACCGAATGGGTTGTCATTGTGAATTTGATCAATCAGGTCGCTGATGCTTGGCCAAAATATGTTCCATAATCCATGTGCCATAATCAAAAGTGTTGCGTTATTGTTAATTTGTTGCTCATAGGTCATAACCAGCTACAGGTTGTGCTGGGAGAACTTGATTGTAAAAAACTATGGGAATTTCTTTATTGTAAAAAAAACAAACTGGGGTGGAAACGGGTGGCTGGGCTGCACCAAAGGTGTGAAAGTGCCTCATGTCTCTGTATCTATCTTCCATATCTATGCTCAGTAACTGTTATGGCCAGGGTTCTACTTCATCATTTGAATTTTAACTGTAGAGGCTGAGTCAGACTGCCACACATTGCTATTGTGCAGGGATGGGAGTGGTGGGGGCCACAGATTTAGATCCTTCAACTGGGACAAAGCACCAAGGACTATGCTTCAACAGATCTGACTTCATTCAGAGTAAATACAGCCCACAGGGAAAGAAGAAGAACACCCACATGCTAGGAAAGTGCTCCGACATAATACAGGTAGCAATTAGCAGCTGGCAAGCTCGCAGGTGTTGGAGACTCTTCAGCTGGCTTTATGGAGTCTGGGTTCAGTACAGACACACAAGGCCACCGCGGGGCCAGCAAGCCGCGTGACCCACTCCGCTATCAACGTGGCCATGGGCGAAGGCCCACAACGTCTACTGATAACTCACATTATGTACTCAGCACTCGCTACAGCTGTAAATTAGGAGCCGGCCAAAAGACTAGCAGATTAAAGAAGTGTTCAACTATAATATTAAAGTTTTGCATTTTAAGAAACAAAGGACTGATCTTAGGGAGACACTTCTGTTATAACAAAAAGATCCTAACTGACTACAGTCGTTCATTTCTATGGATTTTAACGACTTGATGCTTTTTTGGCATCCAGACTGAGACACCCTAATGAACAAGTTACATTTATAACAGTAATCGAGTTTAAACATTCAAATTATACTGGAAAAATACACTGATGACGCTAATGTGACTGGAGGAACTGTTTACACAGCAAACAAATGTTAATATGGAATACCGCCATACCTCCACAAAAACCTCAAAACGGTCATTTTACTGGAGGAGTTATTAACTTTCTGTGTAACATGTAATGTAATTCTGGACCAATACAACTGGCCCACTCATCATTTCAAATTATCCAAAAACAGTAGGTGTATAAACAAGTTATCATATATATATGTATATGTGTGGGCATAGATTTTTTTTTTAATCTAGATTAATCTCATTGTAATCTTGATTAATCTAGATTAAAATGATCCCAATGCCTGTTTTTATAGTGTAAACTACAAATATGCCTCCAAATGTTCTCCCAGATCACTTTAATTTCATTTGGAACTCAGTTCAATACATTACCCTTAAAGAACATGTAAATAT
>JBBPDE010232331.1:0-12598 GCA_037974605.1 Nannopetersius ansorgii | reverse complement strand
AGTAGTTGTAGTAGCACAGGTAGTGGTAGTAGTAGCAGCAACAGCAGCAGCAGCAGTAGTAGTAGTAGTAGTAGTAGTAGTAGCAGTAGTTGTAGTAGTAGCAGTAGTTGTAGTAGTAGTAGTAGCAGCAGTAGTAGTTGTTGTAGTAGTAGCAGTAGTAGTAGCAGCAGCAGTAGTATTAGTAGTAGTCATAGTAGTAATAGTAGAAGTAGTAGTATTTGTCAGGACAACTCATGAGGACAACTCATGACAGAAAATGACATCTGTCATGTAATGGTCAAATGTATTTTTAAGAAACACAACTTGCAAAACAAACATACAACTAAAAAAACAAGTGTACAGAGACCTAGACAATTAATGACACCCTTATTTAATATTAGTGAACAAACTGAAGTGAAACATTTCCAGTTAAAGTTCCTGCGAAAGTTGGCGAAAAGATAGGAATGTTTTTTAATAAAATACCTTCTGAACAATTTGTTGGCATGGGGGTGCTTAATGGTGTATTTGGAGACCTGGTAACCTCAAGATTCTAAAACCTCTGTGCTTGATTCACTTGCAGAAGTTTTAGCATTTCAACACAAGATTATTATAATGCAATAAAGTGATTTTGGAGAAAAAATTAAGTAATTGTACTGGATGCTACCTGAACAACAAATAGCACAAAGTGTTATTTTTTCCTGCTTTTAAAATGTGATGGTCTTCTGTGAGCGAGGGATTTCACTGTGAAAAAATTGATGCTTTTAACAGTGTCTTAAAGCACTTATTGCACATCATGCACCATTTGAAGTAGTCTGACTTGACTGACCTATAATCTCGTCATCTTGTTCCATCTCAGTGTACCTTTTAGGTGACTCAGCAGATGGAGCTATTTCATACAGTCATACAAACTGACTAAAAAAAGAATATTTTTTTATAACCATATACAGTTTTAGAACCCTGGTCAAATAACAGTGGTAAATGGTTACCACTGTATGGAAGAGATGTAAATGTAACATTTCTTAAAAAAAAGGAAAAAAAAGAATGACACATCATTTTGTTGATAAATTACATAATGGGTAAGAAAACATTAAATGTGGCCTGTGCAAAAAATGTGGGCACCCTTTTAGCCAGTATCCAATAATCCAATCCAAACAGCTTTTGTGGCAAACTTAAAGTCTTTCTCATCGTATTATATTTATGTAACTAAACAAGATTTTGTTTTGTACAGTGCAGAAACTAAGGAATGGAACTATGAAAAAGGTGAACTGTTATACCCCTATGGTATTTTACTGTAGCAAGGCATACTGATGTCATTCAGTCAAGCTTGCTGTTGATAATGAGCAGTTTGCTCTGTGTTCACAGTGGATACAATAATTAAGCCATAGAACACTCAAGCCTGTGCATCATAAAACTGTATATCACTCTTGGATAAAAGGGAGTCAGGCGTTATCAAAAGTAACCTCATGGCTGTGACTGGGTCTCAGACATGCTCTAAAGAAAAGTAAATGATCACAGGTGTGATGTTATTTGTGATAATACATGAATGTTTATTTGCTTTAATTCAACAGTGCAACATAATAATCAAAAAGGCAAAGCAAAGGGGATAGTAAAGGTTTAACACAGACCTCCGAATCTCCATAT
The DNA here is from genome assembly GCA_037974605.1 of Nannopetersius ansorgii. Taxonomy (NCBI): domain Eukaryota; kingdom Metazoa; phylum Chordata; class Actinopteri; order Characiformes; family Alestidae; genus Nannopetersius; species Nannopetersius ansorgii. The sequence continues at coordinate 10,978 of JBBPDE010232331.1, read as the reverse complement.
CACATAAAGCTGGTGACTGCATCTATTCAGGCTACCACTACATTGCAAGAAATGCCTGCAAAAATAAGGTCCACTGTACCATGTTACTATGAAGGAATATTGTGTATTGATTTTTCACCTGTATTTATAATTTTGCATTGCATTGTAGGAGATGGAGCACTTGCAATGTGCAAAAGGTAAGAGAGGCAGGGTATCCATCTCCCATTACTCACAGTTCTGTAGTAAAAAGTTAGATATAAAAAAAGTTGTGGAAACCAGAAGTATTTATTTTAAGGATTTAGCTCAGAACATTTTAGTTCGAAACAATTGTTGATGCTTGTTCCAGTTTTAGTCTCATGCAGAGCTCAGGCAACCATGTTCACATGAATATCTGTGAATTTAACTGAGTCAACATAAAGCTTGGTACTGTACTGAAGTACTGGAAGTAAAGTGAACTTGCATTCTGGCTTGTTTGGAAATTTCAGACCTCTATTATCACATGCATATTGTAACACATTGAAATGTTATATTCAACGGAGGTGGCCAATGTGTCTATGTGTCTTTTTGGTTATGTGGTTTATGCAGTGATGAGTGGGTTCACACATGCACGTATTGCTGTGGTGACACTGTTTTTTATTGCACACTTGCAATAAAATACATCAAGTGCAATAATGTATTCAGTGCCTTTAGTAGTGGTAGTAGTTACATTTTAGTATGCGTGTGATGACCTTGACCTGAAATGGCTCAGTCGAGTGAGGCTCTTGTTGACTGCTGCTTGTCTAGGTCACTTGTTCAGGTGTGACTGAGAGAGGAGGGGAGTGGAGCCATGCTAATCTATTAGCACTCCAGTTTTTTTTTTTCCTCTTTCTGAATACTGAGAGTCTGATATAGTTGCAAAAACATTCTTTCCCTACGCAACCTGCTCAAAAGCATCTGAGTCAGCTGAGGCCATGATTGACAGAATATTAGTCAGTCAAACTATTTACCTACTATTATTTTTCTTTTGAACAAGCCTCACTTTAATTAGATTCAGCCTGTTGAGGTCACACATAGGTACAACGATAAAGGGTAGAAGACGCACTGCCATTACATTTCGGTTTAGGATAATCTCAGAACATTGCTAAGTGTTAACCCTGTTCTTGTTGAAGACAGCACACTGAGCAATATCACAGATGGGCATGTCATTAGATCTAATGCCATGATTGTCTCAGACTTGGATTCTTTAAATGTGTTGCTTTTTAAAGATGCTTTAAAGATGGCTAATCCTCTTGGCTCTGCCAAGCAAAATCACAAAGTGTAAGCTGTCTACTGCACACACGGAAATATCTATTCATACCAACGATCAACTGTTGATCAGATACAGTTGGTACAACTTTGACTGTATTATATATATTTTGGAGTGGATTAAATATCAGATTTGTGTGAGCTGAAAGTAAAGGGCTTATCTTTGGGGGTAAGGTCTATACACTTTCTCTTACTTGTTACGGTTTGGTCAGTGGCCGTTAGGTGTCATTGCTTTTCTGTTGTTTTTGGGGTCTTTTATTTTGATATTCTGTTCTGTTTTTGGGCTTGCTTCCGGTTTGCACCTGTTTTATGTTTATCCAGTAATTACTGCCTGTATTTAAGTTCTGTTTGTGTTTGTGCACGTTATCTGTCCATGGCCTCATTTAACCTGATTCTGTCCTGTTAGTTTGTTTTCATGTTCCTATCTGTAGCGGCCCTTGCGCCTGGTTTCTTTTCTGTTTTATTTCCTGAATAAAGAACCACAGCATGGATGCCTGCTTCCCAGCCTGGTCTGTACTAAGAGGTAAATCATGGGAGCCGGTTAGACCCGGCCCCCGTGACATTGCTGGCTCCCACATGTTTGATGGTTTCACAGAAAATTTTAGCTTTGGTGAGTATTTTGTCTATGCTGTCTTGTTTTTTTTTTTCACAAAAAATATTTCAGTCCAGCCCTCACAGTGTCATCATGGATAACCTGTTGTTTATAATAAGTTAGTGCAGATGACTGATAATAGTGCAAGTAAGATTTTAGATTCCTAACCCAAGTCCTTTAGCACGACACTGTCTGTATATCCTCTTAGCCATGGGTGTGGTTATAGGCTTCTGATAGTTAAGTAACATGTGTAAAGGGCAAAGGGATCATTTGTCACACATGAACATACCACAGCACAGCACAGCTCTTACCCTGGTCAAAAGTTGCCCTATGTCATTTATTTAGTAACGGTGTATTTCATTTTCTGTTTTGACATTACAATTATTAGGAATCAAAAGTTGTTATAGGTGGAAGTGACCATTCTATCTTATGTGAACACACCACACAGTGAGAACAGCACACAATTCTTCCTCTGCATTTAACCCCTTCACCAAGTGAAGCAGGCAGCAGCCAGGAATACAGCACCCAGGGAGCAGTGAGAATCGAACCCACAACTTTCTGATCACCACTGGGCTACTTTGAACATTTATTGCAGCTTAATAATTTACATCAGCAGGCTGTGATTGTTATAGATACATTTTATATTTTAATGTAAAATTCATCATGTTGTACATTTTTGTTTCCTGCCCCCGCTTCGACACCTCCACCACAGAACATTCATTTGTCCAAAACAACACCTCTAACCCCTTGTCCCATTAAATGTTTTACATCCTGTAAGGTGTTTGGTATACCATGAAGCAAAATTCCCCCAAACTTCATGCTAGTCTTGAGTAAAAAGAAAAGACCAAAGCCTAAACAGAATTGAACTAGTTTGAACAGTCATTGATGTACTCAGTAGAGAACACAGAAGGCCTAAAAGAGCAAAGCTGTGCCAAGCAGACTGTCGACCAATATCTCTGCTCCTTCCAAGACAGAGAGTTCAATGATTCGAGAACATTAACCATCAGCTCATCAAAGAGGCCAGCAGAGGGTAAAGATGCAATAAAAAAAAAGTCAACATCAGTCAGATAGTTATGGATGTATGGCCTGGCACACTGCTATTGAGGCTAGAGCAGAACTAGAGAAGAACAGGAGAACTAGAATCTAAACAAGATCTAAAAAAAGTGCCTTTAAAACTTTGTCATCTTCAGGAGACAGGTGTTTATTAATGGCTGAAAGATACTGCATCCTGTACTGTCAGCTGTCAACAAAGGAAGCCCTGTAAACACTATATTGGAGGAGTGACACCTTCCTTTTTGTTTGATCAGTAGAATTGTCAAGAAAAGAGAAAACAAAGACTTCACACACAACTATCTTGGTATTATTTTACAAATATATAGTCAGGTCAGTATTATTACATTTTTGTAATTTTGCCTCTGTACACCACCACAATGGAACTGAAATAGAGCAATCAATGCATGATTGAAGTGTAGATTTTCATTTAAGAGACTTAATAAAATATTGGGTTAACCTTTTAGGAATCACAGACTTTTCACAAGCGGAAATACTATACATATCAATTGCAAATCCATTGTGGTAAAAAGTGAAAGTAACCATTCTGTCATATGTGAACACACCACAGCACACAGTGTGTACAGCACAAAATTCTTCCTTTGCATTTAACCCATTCACCAAGTGAAGCAGGGGGCAGCCAGGATTACAGCACCTGGGGAACAGCGTGTGGAGACGGTACCTTGCTTAGTGTACCTCAGAGTTGCTTAGCAGTCTTGGGAATTGAACCCACAACTTCCTGATCACCACTATGTTACCAGCTTCTCCAATGTTGGTGTAAAGAGGTAAAATTATGGAAATTGTTACTCTCCAGATACTAATGGAGCTGACTGTATATACATATTTCTTTAAATAATTAATTAATTAATTAATTAATCCATTTATTAATATTTTGCTTGTATGAATTTAAATCCTGAACAATGAACTTGAAGGCCGAACATTGTCCAGATTTGGCCATTCACAAGTAGCACACAACAGAACAATATCTGTGTCACATATAGAACAACACAGAAAAAACAGAAAAGTTAACCGGTGTCATGAGAATGATAAACCAAACATGGAGCCTCATGAGTAAGTAGGTATTTCTCGCTGTTTGCTCGAAGAATGCTATTAACACAATTGTTGGAAAACCTACAGGCTTCCAAAATCCAGTTTAACCAAAATCATGTGACTGACTTCTGTTCAACCAAACTGAGAAGAACAGGAAGTTGTAGTAGAACTGTAGTTATGTGTAACAGGATATATTTAATTTAATCTGTCAAAGTTTACATAATTGTAAACTTTGACAGATTGCTTTGGCTTTTTTGCCACAATACTCAATAATATGTCACTTTGGCAGACGTATGAGTATATTTACATTCTATCTTGGTTTGCATAGGGTGGAGGTAGCTCAGTGGGTAGGATACTTGCTTCTGGGTCAAGAGGTCATGGGTTCGAATCCTCCCTGAGCAAGACCCTCTTCCCTAAGTTTCTCCAGGGAGACTGTCCCCTGTAGTTAAGGAATAGAAGTCGCTTTGGATAAAAGCATCTACTAAATTCATATTAATTTGTAGTTATTTAACAAAACAGATATTTCCTTCATCTTTGTGGTAATATGAAATGCTTTAGTTTCTTTCTTGCCAACTACTTAGGACAGACTATCATTTTCTAGACATTTCGGCTTTAGGACTGACAGAGATTAATTAATGGTACGGTGGATATAATGTGTATCTGCATTTTTTTAATTTGGAATGACAGAAAATGTAGGTGAAAAGTACATAAGAATCATCTGTTTGGTGATTAACAGAAATGCCTGTGAATTGTACAGAGGATTTGAATCTACAGAATTATCCAGTTTAGGCATAAGGGGTATGCACATTTATCAGAAACTGCCAGGACATTATGCATTTCAGCTAGCTGACATCCATGGTGACTGGCATCATGCTAGTGATGGGGGCGAAGCCACATGTCTCCTCCAACAAGGATCAAATTAACAATCAGCTGATGATCAGTCATTCTGCAAAATGTCTTGACACCAGTGATCAGACAAGTGATGCTGTTCTTGTGAAAAAAACAACATTGTCATCAACAGCAGCATCATGAGTAGAATGTTTCTCAACCAATCAGCCTGTGTCCTCAAATCTAAATCTGGCGTATATTTTAAACACAAACAAACTACTGTGATGCCTCTAGCCAGTGGCCAGTAGAGGTAGCACGCTTTGGATTTCTGTCTTTGTCGGTTCACCATTCACCTTAGACTTGTGTGTTTGTATCCTGTTTTGTTTTATGTAATAGGTTCGGCCCTTGTGAATAAAGATAACAAAAAAATTGAAGTTTGCATCTGTGCCTCCTGCTTGGGTGAAACACAGCAGAGCGTGACAACTGTCTTCTCCTAAGGAGAGTATTCTGTTCCGCAACAATATTTTGGACATTTGCATAAAGACACTGAAAAAGAAACTTAGCTCAAAGGCAGGAAATCATTTGAAGATTGCTGAAGATGCCTTAGCACCAAACTAACATAGTAAGACATGCAAAGATTCAGGAAAAGGAATTTATTAGTCTCTGTGTGCTTGTTTCATCTAGGGAAAAATGTATTTTATATTAAAGGTAATTGCATATTTGCCTGCTTGTGTGTCCATGTGATTACTCAGTCCATCCTGAGGCTGACAAAACCTTCTATTCATGTTATGTTCATTAATTAAGGACATTGTTAATCAATAAAGAAGGATGCAGAAATAGTAGCTTGACAAAATAGAAAAACATGAGACACTGCTTCAGCCTCTGATAGGTAATTTTAGAGTGGCTCAGCAGGGGTGAGTGGGAGTATAGCAAAGCAAGAGGTGTGGTTGGTGGTGAGGGGGATAATTAGTGAATGGTGGTGTTGTCAACAGGACCTCTAAAGAGTGCACCAGGGAGCCTGTATGTTTATTCTACAAAAAAGCTTGCACCTCTAAGTCTTCATATTGGTAATGACTGCTTGAAGCAATGACATTTATTCAGACAAAATGTAAAGATAACTGTTCTTAGATTTTTTTCAATGACATTATAGTTTATTTTATAGCTTGCAGCACACCCTGCATCACATCAATAAATCTGTTCCACCCTAATGTAGAACAAGATGCAGTTTGAGAGAGGTTTTAGGGAGGTATTTATGGGATCAATAGAAAGATTATTTAGAGCAGTGGTCCTCTAATGGGTCCCCAGGGACCTGTAGACGTTCCAGACTTAAAAAAATAGTTCTTATATGGCATCCCACAAAGAGCTCTTTCCGGCTCTCTTATTTTTAAGTGTGCTATGTTTGAAAGCGAAAATTGTTTCTGAATGATGTATTTGAATAAAAATGAGAGCTGACATTTTGCCTGTCTACAAACATATGACAATTATTCATTAAAGTAATATAATACTAAGGTATCTTGAATAACTTGCAGACCAGAAGGACAGAGTTTGACATGCCCTGTTTCTTAACAACTTTACATCCTCTCCCCTCTGTTTGGTGTGCTTGGCTCAGCGGTGAGTTTCAACAAAGGTTTGCAGAGCAGCCTTTAATGATATGCTAATAGTACATGACTTTTCCTTAAAGAAAAATCTGACTTTCTTCATACATGCAGTTTTTCAATCACCTTCCATTAGAACATTCACCTGGATCTTCACTGGACGGGCCATAACATTTCGCAGACCATCTGAGGAATTTTTGGTGAAATCTTGACGCTTTGCTCTGCAAGACACGAGAGCACCATTCGCAAATAATATTATTAATAATAATAATAATAATAATAATAATCATCATAATAATCATCATCATCATCGTCATTGTCGTCGTCATCGTCATCATCATCATCATCATCATCATCATCATCATCATCATCATCATTATCATCATGCACGCAGCAATGTAAGCTCATGAAATTCCCACCATGGATCGTCATACACATGAAAGTTGCAGGACCACTGCAAACACCTTGGGGTAAACAACTGTATTCATGAAGGCCAAATGGTGATAAATATGCAGTGTGCCTCTTGACGTCTTCATGCAGGAGGATGTTATAAAATCACAAAGTGAGGTCCATAAATATCTATATTCCCACCAATGCGGTGCACAAAGCCCTTAGCCCCAGGTTAGACATCCATAATCTTTGTGTTTCACATTAGTGGTCAGTGGGGTTGATATCACAGGTTGGGGCTGAGATCACCCCATAATGGAGTAATGATACATTGAACTAGTATTTACTGAAGTCTGGTCTTTGATTGAGAAGATTCCACCAATACTGTACTGTCAGCAAGATGGTTATTCTGTGGTTCTTTTGTCACAGATGTCTTGACCCTCTCTGTGGATATATTGACTCAATGTCTCTGTATTAGAAAACAGTGAAATAAGGTGGTAGTGGTAATTACTTTGGATAAGTAGGAAAATAAGTATCCAATAATCATTGTTTTATTTCAGTAGTATCAAAAGTTGCTTAATAGCATTACTGCCCAAGGATGATGAGCTTACAGCCATAATCAGTAACTGTAATGGTTAGGTCATATATTCCTTTAGGAATTACATGATGACCACCATCACCCATGATTATAATGTCATCAGCAGACTGCTTCTCAATATGGAGAAGATGCTCTGTGTAGCAGCTTTGCTGAATGTGCAGGCCCTGTAAGTACCACATATATGCAGTACCAACTGTCAGAAATATGGATGAAAGTGTTCTGACAGTGTTAGGTTGGTATGTTGGGTTCAGGGAATCGCAATACAGCAGCCTGGAGATCTCTTTAAGGTTGGAAGGTTCATCAGGCTCGTCTAACCTGCCCCACCCTGATAGCATAGTTTTTCCTTTAGTGTAGTGGTGCCTGTGACCTGAATCATAGCTTCTGCTTACAGCAGTTTGAAAGGGCAGCAATGCCATAAATGGCACACCAGAGTTGAACATAAGAATCTTCTCAAACACCTCAGTAATCCCTGTCAAAGTGGCATGGTCAGTCTTGTGAACCTTGTGTGAGCTCTAAATATCTTGGACCACCTCTGCCTTATTCACTGCAATGTCTACCTTCTTTCTGACTAAAATGCAGATTTGGAGTCTCAGCATGGATACCGTTTAGAGCTGGTCTCAGTATGGATTCCATTCTCATCACTTCATTTGCAGACCATTTTCAATGGATTTAGATCTGAAGATAAGGGCTGAATCCAAGTGTTTGCATTGTGTCTTCTTCTATTCTTAGATTGTTCCTTTATATGAACATTCTCATCAGATCCGGTCAGTTCTGTGTGGATTGTGTCTGTAGCATCATCACTAAATGTAGGTGGTTTTCCATTTTCCTTTTTGTGACCAGTTGGACTCATGAAAGGTCTACAACTTTACTAGCACTACACCGAGACTCATTGCCAGCATACACTTGTGTATCATCTAATCTGGTGCCTGCTGTGCTTGGTTGACAGCAGGTAAGGCATGATGTTAAATGATAGTGCTCATCTGACCAACAAAATTAAGGCTGAACTACCAGGGCTGACTGCCAGGGCTAAAACTCGAACTAAAATCAGATACACTTATAATAACATAAGTCTTATAATAACATGGACGATAAGTCTTTCACTACTTTCTGCAATGAGTTCAGCAATCAAATATATGGCGCAACCAATGAATGAATTGGTGAGGCATTTACACACAACACAGAATGCAGGGAGTCAGCCTGGGTTCAAGGCTACTTAGACTGATCTAAGTAAATCATGGATATTTAAAGCCTGTAATGGCGACACACTAAGATCCAGCGGCTACTCTGGATGTAAAAATAAAAATTTTTTTTGTAGTTTTTCTTTTATACCGGTAGACTATTACCATCTAAACATGTGTGTGAAAAGTGTGTAAGACATGCATACAACTTTTGCACTCCCACACCCTGAATGGTCTACTCCACACCCTACTCTCCAGTATGTAACACAACCTTGTCACTATTGTCACTATAAGGAAAAGGTATATATATATGAAGAAAGAAGGAAGATCAATTGCTAAACTGATTGAGACTGATCCATACCTTCATTTCCTGCAGGATTGACTATTGTAATGCTCTTCTCACTGGGATCTCCAACAAGTCCATTAAACAACTTCAGCTCATTCAAAATGCTGCTGCCAGGGTTCTAACCAAAACCAAGAAAAGAGAGCACATTACTCCTATCCTCAGGTCCTTGCACTGGCTCCCAGTTCAGTACAGAATTGACTTCAAAACATTACTTATTGTGTCACTCAAGTCACTCAACGGTTTGGATCCTATGTACATAAGTATATATTCCTGGTAGGTGTCTTAGATCTGGAGGAGCCGGACAGCTGGTGGTGAGAAGATCGAAAACTAGACATGGTGAAATGGCATTTAGTCATTATGCAGCTCGCTGCTGGAACAAGCTGCCCATTACTATCAGATCTGCACCAACTGGAGCCAGCTTTAAAAAGCTGTTAAAAACAGCTCTATTCTCCTCTGCCTTCTCTTAGACATTTGCACTTTTACTGCACTTTTAATTCTCTTTTATGTATTCTTTTACCTTCTTTTATCCCTTTCATTGTATTTATTTTTATTATATGTTCTATTCTGTAGCACATTGAATGTCCGTCTGTGTATGATAATGTGCTATATAAATAAAGTTGAACTTAGGGGTGTCGAATTAATGCTGATTAATCGCATCACGTGACTTTAACTCAGTCTGGTGCTACTCATCAAGATTTTCCCTGTGCCCTTCTGTGCATGTGCAGTTCCACAGTCCTGGGATTCTGTGCTACCAAGCATTAGGAAAGCTTGTTCATATGTACTATCTTGCATTGGACACTGGTTCATCTCTGCTTTCTTGCAGTGGATATTGGTTTATCTGTGCTATCTTGCGTTTGGGGTTATCTGTGCTATCTAGCATTGGACATTGGTTTATCTGTGCTATCTTGTGCTGGACAGTAGTTTATCTGTTCTGTCTTGCAAGCTGGGAGCAGGGCACAATTTGAAGTTGCCTGTGCCCTGCTTCATGGCAGCATTTCTCAGTGTTAGAACCTGAATGTATAAACTGTCTCTATGCACCTCTAAGGATCAATCTATCTATCTAGGCTCTTCTCATTTAAATAAAATATATTTCCTCCGATTATGTATTTTACTCATTATCAGTGTTATAAATTGAATATAATATATGAACTGTATAAAATGTATAAAGGGAGCATTTTTGATACGGTAGTGTGAATCAATAGACTCTGCTGTTGATTTGCGCTGCAGTAGCATTTTTAGACAAGGCAGCATAAATCATCAGAACACTGGAATTATTATATTAGTGGCTGACATGACCCCTTCCCCCTACTCATCCATCAAGAGATTTGTATTAGTAAAACAGGCAAGGTGCCAAGTGCAGTACACCCCCACATTAAAATGTTTCTGACACCCATGCCTGTTGCCTGTATGTACATTGTTTTAAACTGCACTTAAACTGGCACCCATGATGTGGGATGGGGAGATTGCACAGATCTTTCCTTCCAGCTGCTGTCAGACTCCACAACAAAGACCTTGCACAAACACACAAACAAACACATACATCTATTACACCACGGTAGTTACATGCAATACTATGAGTGCAATTTTCTGATGGAACACATGCATTTTTTTTCTTGGATGGAACTATCACTAATGGGCAAAATGTCCAATTTAAATGTGCAATTCTTCTGGTGCATTTATAATGTTGTCGTCAATGCCTGTCAATCCACTGTGTACATGTATGATGTGTGTGTATCTACAGTGTACTTATATTTACTTATATACATATACTCATTGTGTACAGACCTATCACTTAGTCTACATTTAATTCATATATAGTTTACAATTAAATGTATGTAAACACATATTCTTCCATATGTCCTTCCATTCTGTCCATATCTTTATCTCTATACTGTATTTTATACTGCACTGTTAGTATAGTATTTAATTTTAATTTTGATTCTATTTTATTCTATTTAGTGTGCTTGCAGAGGAAGCACACTATTGTTCTTCTTAAGTTTTATCTTTATTATCTTCTTTATTATTCCTTTCACCCGTTTTATGGCCCCCTACTCCTCCCAGAGCTTTCGAGATAGAGACGCCGTTCCAACT
>JBBPDE010232306.1:0-12600 GCA_037974605.1 Nannopetersius ansorgii | reverse complement strand
TTTTGAGTTTAGTATTTAGTTTGGTTTGAGACTGACCTGCGTTGTCAGTCAACCCTCACTCTTACTTTGAATTCTCCTTTACGGTGCTTTAAAAATAACGTATGTTTTGAGTCTGGCTCTCATGCCTGCTGTTGTTTTTGAATAAAGATGAATCTAGCAACATTGGAGTTCATTGAGTGTGCCTGACTTATGTGCAAAGAGAAGGAAGGAAGACATGAGAGAAACAGACAGTAAGACCCTTAACATGCATCAAATGCTTTCTGCCTTCATTTGCTTACATTTGCCTCAACCCACTTGATGAAAACATACCCAATTTACATTTTGATTATAAATAATAACCAGGAGTAGTGGGTAATACTGCTGGCCCCCATACATAAGAAAGGGGGTTTAATCCCCCCACCAGCAAACACAGCATGCTACACCTTGGGCAAGACTCCAAATGCAGTATTTGCTGACATCTATGATATGATCTAACTGTGATTCACTCTGAATATCTGCTAAATGTAACTGTGACATCCCCAAGAGGCCACTGTGGTTTAAGGTAAAGGACTTTTATGTTGAAACTGGGGTTAGTTCTTCTTTATGCTTTCAGCTGTTTTGTGTTTTGTTAATTAAGTTTGTTCCATTGTTTGAGTGTTTCGTTGTCTGTCGACCCTCACTGTACCCCTGGTTTGTGTTTGCCCCAGAGTGCCGCCTCCATGTAGGTTTTGGTGTTTTGCTTCCGCAAAGAACATCTGCTCCAACTCATCATCTCATTAATAAGCATCTCCAGAGCTGATGCGGTAGTGCAGTGTTGTGGACAGCTGGGCAGAAGTGCCAGTTAGTGTTATGCTTGCCCATCAATTTTGTGTTTCACTCCTTGCATTATGCATCTTTTGTTCTTAAACTTGGTTGCACATCCCTTGGCATTATAACAGCTTTACTCCTGTGAGGGATGAATTGAACAAGCCTCTTGTGTTCCTGCCCATTTGTTCTGGGTGCGCATTTCGTCTCATGTTTTTATGTATACATATTTCGGCATGTTCATGGCGGTTTCACATTACATATTCCATGGATTAAGGACTGGTGATTTTGCTGCTCAGTCAAAGTGTCCCACTTTCCATCATGCTTGTGAAACCAGTGATGCTTATCTGGATTGGATTAGTTTGTCAAGGATGCATCTGTAATACGTTTATCTCCTTAGCGATAAAATCTCCCAAGAAAAAACAAGAACTCAGGCGAAGGATATAGCTAAGGGACTAGATTGATCTGACCACTGATGAGTTCTGTGAAAAACTGTAACCTGTTATTTTCTCAGGAAAGCCTGGGAAAAACACTGCTAATTCAGACTGAAATAAAATCACAGTGTAGCACCTGTAAGAGCAGAAGATCTAGGATCACTATTAAGGCAGCTGGTGGTGGTCTGGTGATTAGGGATTTGCCCCTGCAATCATACGGTGTTGGATTCGAATTCCAGGACTACCAGTTCCACCATGAGATATGCTGGAGCAAGATACCGTCCCCACCCACGGCTCGCACTGTTGGCTGCCCATTGCTTCACTCGAGAGAATGGGTTAAATGCAGAGGTGTGATGTGTTCACACATGACAAATGGTTCATTTTCACACTCACTTATAGACACCCTACAGCTATTATTATAGAATGTGGTAGTGTTCTGCTTGGACTTGTTCAGGAACAACGCTACATGAACAAATGTAGTGGGGCACCAGACTATTACACCAAAAGGGTATTTTGCCTACATAGACTTTAATATGGAGTTGGTGGGAATTTGTGCCCATTCATTCTGTAGAACATTAATGAGGTCAGGCACTGATGAGGTCAGGCACTGATGACCAGAAGGCCTGGCTCGCAATCGCTGTTCCAGTTCATGCCAAATGTGTTGAATGTGGTTGAGGTCAGGGCTCTGTGCAAGCCAGTTAACTTTTTCTACACCAAACTCATCCAATCCTGCCTTCATGGACCATGCATTGTAGACTAGGGCACAATCATGCTGCAATAGAAAAGGCTCTATGCCTTTGTATGTAACTAGTGTAATCCTGTCTTGACAGTTTGGATTGAAATATTACAGAAGAAAGGAACAAATGATGAATGATCTCCAGGGTTTATCCACATTTCTGTATAAATAAGCATATTGGCATTTCAGAATGTAGTATTGATGTGGGTGCAGCAACCTACTATGAATATGTTAAATGGTTTTATTTACCTTGGCCTTTGCTGTTTTGATGCCAGTTTCCAGTTCTGCTAGGATCATTTTGCCCCTTTACATAAAAATGGTATGTTAGCATTAATACATTACATGCAGCCCCTTAACAAATATCACACATAGTCTGGTTTCTTACCTTTCATCACACTTCACCAAAATAACATTTTCTGAACCAATTCCAAGGACGGCTGCCGCCTTCTTGATAGAATAATGACTCTGGAAGAGTAATTGGAAATAGGACATCAAAAGTGTTATTCAGCTTGAAAGTGTTAATAAAGTCTAAGAGACTGCAACCTTTTGAATAAAAAGAGGCACATTAACATAAGCTAGTATTCAAATAAATGGCAGAGATACATGCCTGCTTTAGAGATCAGCATCGTAAAAATGATTGCATTAGAGTGATAACGAGGGAGTGATCTCACGTGTGCCGAGGTGAAGAGGACGAGAGGCGGCAGGGCGTGCATCCCTTCGGTTTTCACCTTTGGGAATAAATTATATCTGGCCAACAAAATGCTGTAAAGATTGGACATTGTGCCTCCTGAAGAAAATGTCATAGATTAAACAGAAGCTTTCCCACAATACAGTGACATATACAATAAAATGATATTTACATGCAAAAACTTGTCCAGAAGTCAATTTTCCCCATAGCACAAATGTAGTCAAATCAGCTAAGACCCGTTTGGCATCCAAAGTTTGCCGCTTTAGCTTTGAGACTACTGTATTTAAATAATTACATGCCTGTGGTGCCATTTAGGTCTTGTAACTCTCTTGGAAATTACACAACTTTAACAATGAAGCTTAGAAAACATTAAAAGGCCTTAACAGGTTTGGGCATGACATTATGTCTTTAAGACTGATACATCCCATCTGTATATGCATCTGATCCAGATCATGTCTCCTGAAAACCTAAATGTGCATGGGCTAAGCTAAACTGCTATAGGCTAAATGTGATGTGCTGTGTTGGTCCATGGGACATCACAGAACATTCAAAGTGGGCTCTTTTGCACTATAGTTTCCATAAATGGTCCAGATGGATGGTATAGAACAGTATGTTATGAACCCTTAACACTGCAATAGTAAATCTGATTGTGCGTCCCTAGAAGATTTTATCATAAATACACAGCCCCTGTGACAAAACACATTACAATACATTAAAATGCACATTTTCTGTATATTACATATTGGTTGGAGATATAATAAAGATATATAATGGTGTACTGATTGTGCTATGTTTTAAGCCAAACTTATTTTCATTTAGTAAATCAACAACCTTCAATTACCTGCTGCTATATTAACCTCCCAGGCAAAACTAAAGAAATAAACTTCGGAAGCTGTCCTAGCTGATTACATTTGAAGGAAAAAGAAGGAAATCTTTAAATTTGGCTTCTGGTTCAACCCTTCCTTAGATTAGGAGAAGATTACCAGGACAGAAGATACCATCTCCCTCCTTTTCAGACCAGCCAACAAAGGAGTGCATCTTTTTGAGGATAATGTCTTCCATGAGGATAAAGACTGGTGCTATTTCATAGGTGAACCTGCCAACACACACGACATTTACGGCATTTAGCAGACACTTTTATTCAAAATCACTTCCAGGACCACCCCATGTGCATATTTATTCATTTTAAGCCCCGTCCTCAGTTTTGCTCAATATGTGTATAGACAGAAGACAAGACATAGACCCTCTGGCAATATAGTAGAAGTAGAAGTAAGTGTGTACTGACATGTTTGTATTTGCAGTTGATGTGACCCATTCTCCCGCCAGTCCAACGATGTCCAGTCCTGTTGACAGCTGGTTGAAAAAACGGGGGTGACCTGGTGTTTAAAAGCAAAGGATAGGGCCCCATAAGATTTATAATGGCATTTTCTTCACCAAAAACAACTTTAATTCATTGTCCAAGACCACCTTTGAATCTCTCTTAATCTCTTAGAGTTAATATCTGTTTTTGCAGTGTCATCTAAATAAATGATGTCTGTTCAGATTTGCTGCCCTGCATTATGTCACATTGAAAGTAATCTAAGTGATGGACCAGCTGTTAGGTTTGGATGAAATTATTTGAGGACAAGGAAAAAATAGGCTTCAATCAGTCCATTCAAATGTGTTCATGCTTTAGAAGGCTGCCTGCAGGAACAACATTCTGTATTGCATAGGTGTGAATGAGAAAGCATAAAATCCTGTATCAGTGGTCGTAAGTGTATGTGTCCATGACATAAAAATGCATAGCTCTGCAGCGAGGGATCAGAACAGGAGAATACTGCTCCAAATCTGCTCTGCTCTCCCTGCAAAACATCTACACCAGATGCTGTTAGAACAGAGCAATCCAGATCATCAAGGACTCTTCCCACCCAGCAAATGTTCCACCTGCTGCATGTGGGCAAATGATTCCACAGCCTTATGGCCAGGACTGAGAGTCTCAAGAGGAGCTTTTATCCTCAGATCATAACGCTTCTCAACCAGGATGCGCCTCACATTTCCCAGCACTCAGTAGAAGCACTCCTCAAACCACAATGTCATTTGCACCGTTTTTATTTAACTACAAATCACATGACCATTTGTACATCTGCTGTCTTTATCCATTGTCAATACATTTAGTCTATAGATTAATATGCCTACACACTGCTGGCTGCCACTACTTCACTTGGTGAATAGGTTGAATGCAGAGAAAGAATTTCATATTGTTCAGACTGTGTGCTGGGGTGTGTTCATACGTGACCAAAATGACTTTATCATTTAGTGTTCTCCTAAATGATAATGATATATTTTTTAAAAATGCACTGGTGCTTTACATGATGTGGGGATCACTTGCTGACCTCCCTTGTACATTCACAGCATTGGCTGCATCATTTAATATCATGGCCCTCCCTCTCATCCCATCCCATCCCAGCACTGGCTGTCTGCCACTTCACTTGGCTAATGGGTTAAATGCATCGAAAGAATTTCTCAGTGTTCACACTGTGTGTTGTGCTGTGTTCATGCATGACTAAAAGGGGCCACTTCACTTTACTTAGTATTGGGGGAATTGCAAATTAAAAACTGTACTGAGACATGGGTCCTTCAAGCAAACTGTATATTCATGCTAACCTGTTTTAACTCCATATTTCAGGGTGTCCCGACAGTCTACCAGCAGCTGCTCCAGGTTGTCTGGCTGGTCTGGGAGCTCCAGGCTGAAACCCTCAAGTCCATCCTTCAATTGGTGGGGATGGTGGAAGTCCAGCACTTTGGAAGTGCGGTTCAGCGACTTAATATACGCCAGCAGGATGTTCAGTAGCTCCTGCAGGAAGTGTTCAGTCACCTCCTTGCCATTCTCTGCCGGAAGGAGATCTAAACAAAGCACAGATTAGATTAGACTGTTTATGTTTAGAAGGAATCTAATTTCACGTCCTCAAGAGCAGCTATAATATCGTGTGCAACTACGAACTGTTGGCCATCAAGTGGGCCCTGGAAGAGTGGCATCACTGGCTCCAGGGCGGCAGTGAGCCATTTACAATTTCTTTGACAATCTCTTGTCACATTATGAAAAACAGATTATGGCAGGTAATGCATTATGAAAATGAACTAAAAAAGTAAAATGCATGGCTTCACAGTGTTTCTATTTGCTGCTTAAAATATGTGCATCCCCAAGTTTTAATACCTTCCCATTTCCCAAGCTGATGCAAGCTTGTCCCACCTCTATACTATCTACACCAAATGTGGATTAAATAACCATTTTCGGAGATACCAGACCAGTCCAAGTTTCAGTGTGTGTTTGTGTTGCATGTTTAAACCTAAACACTATCACAACTGCATGCCCCCCTCTTCAGCAAAGCACAATTACAGCGCAGGAGAGGGCTCTCCTGGCAGATGTGGGCCCTTTTGTGCTCCTGCTGAATGCTAAATGGGGAAGACTCAGCACCCTTTCATCTCACAGTTTGGCGCAGTGCCTCACCTTCGCTGTGCACGCTGCTGAAGTCACTGGCTGTGCACTGTCCATCCTGCTCTTCTGTCTTTTCAAACGAGCTCTTGTCATGTTTGCTCCAGCTTATCAGTTGACTGATGTCCTGTTTGATTTCCATTGGGCTCACTAAACAAATAAATATACACACGCAACACATTCTGTAGCACTGAGGCAATTACAGGCAATTACAATACTCAGAAAAGATTGCACAATACGCTGTCATCTGTACTATAACCGCTTTGTGTCCTCAAGAATACTTTTATATAATATTTAAACCAGGGCCAACTCAGACAGTTTGCATTATTTTACATGTAATTACTGCATTGCAACCAGTTAATTACAAATCTTGGGATGTAATTGGATGAGAGAGGTTTATTTTATAATAATAATAATAATAATAATAATAATAATAATAATAATAATAATAATAATAATAATAATGATGAAGATGATGATGATGATGATGATGATAAAAATAATAATAAGTCAGATTAGGTCAGATTTATTTGCATAGACCTTTTCAAGATGCCAATAATCACAAAGCAGTTAGAGATCCAAGTCCAATCACCCTCTGAGGAAACAAGGGGCAACATAGTATATTCTAAAAACTGTGAGAACCAACCAAAGACCATATAGAATATGAGAGGCTAAGTTTGAGCAGGTAAGTTGAAGTTGAGGTTTGTCATATGTACAAAGTACAGTGTACAGAGCAAAATGAAATGCTTACTTGAAAACCCTCTTCTCAGACAAACATAAAGCCACAAGACGTAAAAGTCTTAAGAGACAAACCAGTGCAGCGACAATAACTAATCACAGGCTAAGTTGCATAATATGAAGTGTCAGTGCAGTGTGAATTGTTGTGTGCAGTCTGATGGCACTGGTTTCAAAACTGTTCCTGAATTGTGCTCTGAATTGAGTGGAATGCCTATGATCCTCTGGGCTGTTTTCACCACCCTCTGCAGAGCCTTCTTGTCCTGGGCAGTGCCATACCAAGAAGCAACACTCCCTGTGAGGATGAACACCACAGCACACCTGTAGCACAGCACACCTGTAGCACACCCCAGCCTTTTTTAGGGGTCTGAGGAAGTGAAGTCATTGGTAGGCTTTTTTGGTGACAGCTGCTGTGTATTCTGAGGACTTGAGGTTAGCACTGAGGGTGACCCCAAGGACCTTGAAGCCGCTGACCATTTCCACAGCATCTCCTCCAATGTAGGAAGGGGGATGAGCCATACCCTGCCTCCTAAAATACAGTACCATCTCTTTGGTTTTGCTGACTTTGAGAGAGAGCCAAGAGTCTTACCTCCTCTCTGTAAGCCTTGTCAATGGTGGTATCATCAGCAAACTTGATGCTGGTATTGGAGCTGTGTCTGGACACACAGTCATGTGTGAACAGGAAGTACAGCATTGGGCTCAGAACGCTTCCCTGTGGTGTTCATTGTGGTGGAGATGTATTTGCCAGTCCTCACGTGCTGCAGGTGAGAAAGTCCAGAACTGCAGCAGCTTCTTGATCAGTTTGGAGGGAACAACCGTGTTGAACATGGAGCTGAAATCCACAAACAACATGCTAGCATAGCAGTTCTTACTGTCCAGGTGAGCCAGGGTGGAGGGAATGGTGTGTGAGATGGTGTCTTCTCTATTGTGATGGTATGCAAATTGAAGGGGGTCCAGATTGGTCAGTATGGACCTCATGATGTGTCCCATTTCTAGCATTTCAAAGCACTTCATTATGAAGCAGGTAAGTGCAACAGGCCGAAAGTCTTTAAGGCAGCTGGCTTTGTTCTTCTTGGGGACAGGAACAATGGTGATGATTTTGAAGCAGACAGGGACAGATCAGCTTCTCAGGGAGGTGTTAAAAATTTACACCTCCTTTACACCTCTGTAAAGACAGCAGACACCTGCTTACTGCACATCTTCAATACACAACCCAAAACTTTCGGAAACGAGAATGTGTGCTCGTGGTTTGTAGTCCATCGGTGTCTGAATCCCCCTCCACATCTAATGTGCATCACGTGTGCAGTTACACTGGGAGTCCACTTTACTCCCATTTCACATTCCTAATGGCGTTCCAGGGAGATCATACCTGCATTTCTTGTATAGGTCCGATCCAGACTGGAAAGCATGCATGCACTTGCGGAGTTTGTGGCGAATGTCAGCGTTGACTCTGGTTGGGACCGGACAGTTTTAGTGGGCTCCTCCACGCAGGTGTTAATGAAATCAGTGACCGCAGTGGGGTACTCGTCCAGGTCAGAGGATGAATCTCTGAACATGTCCCAGTCCACACAGTCAAAGCAGTTCTGAAGCTTCTTTCCCTCAAGTGTCCAGCACTGCACCATGCATGTCACTGGCTCTTCGTGCTTTAGTCTCAGCAACAGCACCGCACTGTGGTTGGAGGCGCCCAGGTGCGCACGAGGGAGAGGGTGGTATGCTTCCCGATGCTCTGTGTAGCAGTAGTCGAGCGTGTTGGCACCCTGAGTGGGGCAGGAGACATGCTGGTGGTATTTCGGCTACATGCTCCTAAAATTGCCCTGATAAAGTCCCCAGCGACAATGAACAGTCCGTCCGACTGTGCATTCTCATGGCTGGTAATTATCTGGTAGACTGGTTCTCTGCTTCACTCAAAGTGCGCTATGTGTTTCCTTGTGGTGCAATATAGACTGCTGTCAGAAACACCACACTGAACTCTCTGAGCCAATAGAGCAGCCGGCACTTCATCAGCAGGCTCTCAAGTCTGGAGTGCAGTTCCGTGAAATGATTACCACTTTCGTGCACCACGAGTTGTTAACGAGAAAGCATACACCACCAACTCGTTTCTTCCCTGCTGTCTCTGTCAGATCAGCCTGATTGATTGTGAATCCCTTCGGTTGGACTTCGTGGTCACGAATGCTCTCAAGCAGCCACGTCTCCGTGAAACAGAAGACACGGCAGCACCTCAGCTCCCTTTGGAATTGAAGTCTTCCTCCAAAATCGTCCAAATTGTTGTCTAAGGACTGGGCGTTTGCCAGGAAAATGCTGGGCATCGGGGGTCGTAGGCCCCAGCATTTCACTCTGACTTGCACCCCAGCCCTGCTCCCCCATCTCCGCTCGTGCGTGCAGGTGAGTAGTGATGTCACCTCAGGGTCCACATTGTTCACCAATTTTTAGGAGTGTTTGTATATCATACTTGATTAAACTACTCGCTGGCTGCAAACTAGACATTACAAACAAGACAATATACACAAAACTGACAAATCTGTGAGGAGCAGCATTCAACAGGGGCTCAGTATAGTATGAAATGTACAGTGAAATTCTGTATAGTGTCAAATGTACAGTGAAATTCAATATAGGGTTAAATGTACTATGAAATCCACACAGGCACATCTGTATCTGTACTCCTGAATGGTCCTGTGTCTTGGCCCCACCCCCTCATTATGACCTTATGACAAAAACAGCCTCTGCTTTTATGTGTGTTTTGAAATGTTGCCAGAAAGAATTTGAAGCCCTGGTTTTTCTGGTTTGTCTGTTTTACACTCTGGTTTCTTCATATGAGCTGCCTGTGTTCTCCGCAAATACAAATTTGTCTGCATATCTTGCCAAAAATCCCATTCAACCTCCATTAAAAAGATGTAGTTAATTAGACCTGGGCCGACAGTAAGATTAATTTGTCCAATTACACCCAGTCTGCCTTAATAGTGTGACTGTTCTCATGCACTTAATATAAATATAATGTCAACCCTTTCCTAAATTATCTTCATGCTCACAAATCTCCAACCTTAAACAAAGCAGCCACATATACTGATTACTTTTTTACTGGACATTAAAATGTATTTTGAATGCAGCTTTACCAAACCCAATCTACCCCATCAAGATTCCAGCACATTTTACCTTCTATAAAAGAACCCCAGCTTATAATTCTGGGAACTAAAAAAGCAACTTATTCCATATAAAGGAAGTTTTATTAAGTGTGGAGGTGTTTATTGAGGTGTGAAGAAATCAAGGCTTAAGTATAATATATGGGTGGTTGACCTTTTTTGTGAACATTTCATTTTTGTATTGCTCAAAACATACATAATCATTAACAGAATCTGATGAAAATAGTTTGTTCCAAAAATGGAAACCATGTGGTGTGTTTCTATAGTGTGATATTTAAATGAACAATTGTTGGAATACCCTTGTGGAGAACAACTCAGAAGAACTCACCATTTGTTCAGTAAATTACATTTTTTATAACTCCATTATTACTTGTTACCATGTTGTAGAGTGCATGTCGTTAGCGTATAACTAAAATGCACTGTGCATAAAAAATCACATGGTTTGATGTCAAATTGTGTGACAGGTTTTGCTGATCAATGCCATATGATGCTTTTATCGTATGATTTGAACACACAGATACAAAAAAAAATCAGACACAACAAGAAAGATACAAAGTAAATTGTAACTAATTTACTAGAATGCATGTATGAAGTGTATGTCTTTGAAAGCAACTTGCTTGTTAATATGACTGATTTACTGACCAATAGTTATAATTCATCAATATTTACTTGAAAAAAGAGTGATAAACACCTCAATGCCAGACAACACTGTAACAAGTGATGTTATTCCTCATTAGTGTTCCTTACTACAAATATGTTTTTTCATGGGTCTCATGTCTGATACCCAAGTGCTATACAATATTATGTTACTCTGAATATTAAAACACGTAATATGCAAGAACTGTAACTGTTTGCTTTAATTAGGGCCTAAAATAGGCATGAAAACGATTAGATTGTACTGACTAATAGATTTCCCAAATATTTGCATTTCCAAGCTATGATAATGATAATGCTAGTGCATTCAAAAACACCATTGTAGATGGTTAAATAAATGAAATTCAGCTCCATGTTTTGATGTGTGTCACATCAAAGCAGCCACTCATTTCTTTGTGATTTATACCATGATTCAGTGCTAACGTGTATACAGCCTTACAGAGACTTTTAACTTTGATTAATCTGGAGCTTTATTGTAAAACGAGGCAATTTTTTAAAAGTAAGTAACCTGGCTGAGTTAATTAAACTTTCAGTTATAATATAAAACAAAGGTTAGCAACAAAAGTAACAAAAGACCAATCAGCTTAGCTGGGTTACTTTCTTTTGCAAAATTGCCTCATTTTACACTACAGAGCCAGATGAATCCCCACTTAAAAGTCTTTTTGCTTTAGACTAAGTAAGTACGTAACTAAAGTAAGTAAACTGTCTGAGTTGATTGAGCTTCCAGTGGTAAGTTAATTAAACAATAATCTTTGTTTTATATTATGAATGAAAGTTCAATTAGCTCAGCATAGTACAATATCTGTATCCTGCTTACCTTGTTAGCGGAAAGTACCTGGTGATGATGTTAAGCCTGGCCAGACAGGGCAATGGCAAGAGTAAACATATCTGTCACAGACTGCGTTTTTATCTGTGTTGAGACCTGACACACACAAGCCAGCTACGGAGTTGGGTGTGGCCTTCACCTGGTATGTGAAGCTCATTCTGGTCATGACGTACCAGTGAAAACATTGCCTGCCTGTGCATCTTTTTATCTCTTTGTTTGTGATGGGTTTGTGTACATGTACTGCCCGTTATTGTCAAGGACAGGCGACTAAGAGCAATTAAAAAGGACCTTTGCTGAGAGTCAATAGATGCTGTGATGAGCTTTGATGTTCCATTGATGGATCAAAGTGTTGTTCTCAATTCATTGCAAAGTATCACCCCTTGCATATTCTTCATGTTTCATAAAGAAAAGAGTGAAAACAATAATGAATGCGTTAGGGGTATAGAAGCGTTAGGGGTGGTGTGTTGACTCTGGAGTACGGACCGGAGAACAAAAAGAGGGTAAACAGCAAAAACACTTAAATAAACAGTAGGGCAAATGAGACTTGCACAAAATTATGAATGTTATGGAACACCAGAAGCATTATAAGTAGTCTAATCACTCTGGCAACCAACTGGAGGTCAACAAAATATCCATTGTGTTCTAATGAAAGAACATTACCACTTACATAAGGACACCAAGTCCAGTTCTTTCAAACAACACTATTAAATAACTTTAAAACAGTCTCCTAAATGGCTTCATTTCCAGTGTGTTTTGGTGAAAAAACATTTGGTCTTGAAAGCAAGTATAGAACAATTTTCTATAATTTAAATACATTTAAATAATTTGACAACCATATGCACACCTGCTCTTCATGAAAGCTATCAATTTGTGTAATGCAGAACTGTTGATCATTATAAAAATGGGTTTTATGAATGCAAATCTTATGACACTAGACTTGTCACTTTGCATGCAAACATTTCAAATTCTGAGACTTCTATGAAAACCAGTTTAATCTAGGATGATATACTACATGGACAAGAATATTAATTACTCTTTATTACTGAAATCAGGTGGCCCTTTTCTATTCCAGCATGACTGTGCTCTAGTGCATAAAGCAAGGTCCATAAACACATGGTTGAATGAGTTTGGTGTG
>JBBPDE010232295.1:0-12600 GCA_037974605.1 Nannopetersius ansorgii | reverse complement strand
TTCCACGCCGTCCCCTAAAGTGGTTCCTGTAGGGGCTTCCATGCCGGCTTCTAAGGGGGTTCCTGTAGGGGCTTCCACGCCGGTTCCTTAAAGGGGTTCCTGTAGGGGCTTCCACGCCGGCTCCTAAGGGGGTTCCTGTAGGGGCTTCCACGCCGGCCCCTAAGGGGGTTCCTATAGGGGCTTCCACGCCGGCTCCTTAAAGGGGTTCCCGTAGGGGCTTCCACGCCGGCTCCTTAAAGGGGTTCCTGTAGGGGCTTCCATGCCGGCCCCTGAAGGGGTTCCTGTAGGGGCTTCCACGCCGGCTCCTAAAGGGGCGTCCAATTATCTTCCCAGAATACTATCGGCCCCAACCTCTCAGATTGATTTTTAATCTGGATAAGGAGGATATTAAATGATGCACTCACACAGACCTCTATGCCTCCCCCCATGCGAGAGCCATAGTCGTTTCGCTCTCCAAAGCCAGGGTGGTCCCTCTCTCGCAGAATCTCCTGCACCATCTCCCGCGCTTGCTGCAGGTGCATTAGTGGGAAAATAAAAAAAAAAAGGAAACCAAGTTCAGCACATGTGGCTTCAAATATTATATGGATCTAAAGCCTCAGAGAACACGATACAGCTTGATATAAAATATGAATTACACAGACCTGCACTTTATACGGCTCTCCGATGATGCGAAGGGGTTTGTCCATGTTGGGTCCCTGAGACGCATCCTGAATCAGAATCATCTTGACTCCAGCGCGCTCCTGCACACACACAATTAAATACACAGCATGTCAGACAGTGACAGAGAACACAAATTTATAACACCATGAATCAGTCCTCACTTCTCTTACAGCCTTTCCTATATATTAAAAATAAATAAATCAGTCAAATCAATCCAGAAATCCTCGGGCGCCCACCTAACTGTTTCTCCTTACTCGTGTATAAACCTCCGACTCTTAAGGATGTGATTTGAGTCTAGAACAGATGTAGACGACTTCAGCACTGATGCACATCTCTCTGGATAAGAGAATCGACTAAATGCTGTAAACGTCTCTCCTGCAGTTCAGAAGGAGAGGTTGGGAAAAAAAGCTACTTAACACAGCAAACGTACACAGTTGTGGAATAAGTACAACTTTCAGATCTGAAAAGCATTGGTACATAGAAGGAAGTAGTTTTAAAAACATGGATTTAAAAAAACCTTAAAATCAGGTCTGAGAAGTTCGAAAGGGCATTTAAGGATAAAGGTCATTTTGTTAATGACCATGTTTTGAGCGAAAAGTAACTAATGTATCAGTTTTGAACAGGATTATGTCCGATATGAGGTTCCAGTACATTTCACTTTTCTGACAATACATGGATTTGATCAACAGTGCTTTGGTAGATTTCTCTCTACAAAAGTTCTTGCACATTAAATCAAAAATACTCCTTTGATAAAAACAAATTAGCTGTTGCACTCTCAGGACTTCTACTAGTTCTGAACTCATATTCATCAGTAGCTGCTTTGCTCTTATTTTGACTTTTTACAAAACAAAGCTCCGTCTGAATTTATATAATCAGTGTTGTGTAACTCACACTTACGCAATGTGGACAAATGTATTGGGAAAAATTCCCACAGAAACTCCAGAATCTTGTGGAAAGGCTTCAGAAGAGTGGAAACTGTTAAGGGGGACCAACTCCATATTAAAGTCTATGGATCTGAATACAGGGTCATTGAAGTCCCTGTTTGTGGAATGGTCATGCAGTGTACATATATGAAACAATAAACGTGGATGAAAAGGAGGCACTCAGATATAAATAGGCCATATTAGCACCTTGCTGCTACGAGTTCATATGAATGCTGGCTTTAAACCTAAAGCGGCAGATCAGGCGTCTTCCTTCTCTCCGTTCCTCCTCCTCCTCTCTTCCGGAACAGAAGAATCTAGAAGCCACCCAGGTCTCCTCACCTGAAGCTGTTTAATGGTTTCTCCTCCTTTGCCGATGACCAGGCCGGCTTTTCCCGCCGGGATCATCATCTCCTGCATGTGGCCGCTCCCATTGGTCTCATGGAAGGAAGTGGGCGGAGTCCCCCGTCCCCGGGAGACGATGTCATCTAGCAGCATCTTGGCCTTCCTGTAGCAAGAGTGAGAAACCAGAGGGTCAAAAAAATAAGTAGAAAAATGTAACAGTTACACAAAAGTGCAGATAACTCATTATTCTTAATCCGTTTTAAGCCCATTTGCAGACGAATAGGACACAAAACTGCAGCGTTTCAGTCCAAGAACCAAGAAAACGTTCCTTTCACACAAATACCCAGACCACAGGGTTCATTCAGCTTATGGACTTTAAAGGGCACTACATGTTCTTTAAGGTGGAAGGGGCAAATCTGACGCCAAAATATTAAAATGAATATTTAAGAATCGTAAAAGAACATGGAAAGGGTCAGCATAGTGGATAACACCTGCAAACTGACTGTCCATTATGTATTATTGCATGCTGCTACATTAGTCAGTTGACACTTTGTTTACATTTCTGTTTACATTAAAGATTCTTGTTCTTGTCACATTGCTCCTTTAATGACTATTAGAAGTTCAATTAATTAAATATTACACAAAGGCGGATACGAAAGTCTCTGAAAGTGGTTAAAAAAAAAAATCACGAGCGGCGGGCCTGATCGATGTGCACTTATTCTGATAAAGATCCAACAGTGATGGATAAATGTGTGTTTAGCTTTTTTTCAGCTACAAAAAACTGCAGCCTGAACCTCAACACCAGGACCTTTTACACAGTTACAGTTAATATAGGAAAAATGCTATTAAACTGCTGATGGTTTAGTTGATCATTTGCTGGGCATGGGCTTTACTGCTTCTGAAAATCATCAATATTCAGTGTTTCAGATTTTAAAAGAGGATCCACACTTACTGAATGGCGTCAGGAGCCCCGGTTAGAGAAACACTCCGCTCAGATAAACCTCCACTGTCTGGAAACAAACAGTCAGACATTATACTCACCAACTATATTAGAGTATAAAATACATACATTAATATAGACCCGCATCAACCCAAACGTGTGTCATTTGTTCTCAATCTAAATAAACCACACATACATATATAACACACGACAGATATATGTAACTCCCTGCTTTTCACAGGGCTTACATTCCAAGAGCACCCATGTATAGTTAAAAACAGTGTTTTGGTATTTAAAAAAAAAAAAAACTAAATATACCCCCAAATCTGCTCCCAGGACACGTTAATTTCATCTAAACTGAGTTTAATGCATTACCCTTAAAGAAAATGTAAAGGTAAATAATCATTGCTTAAAAACTGTTAGCATTAACGGTTAGCATTAGCAGCGTGCAAAGACTCAAACACAAAAGAAAGGCTGAAATAACTCTCTACCCACATGTTTAGACAGAGCACAGCTTACTAATACTAAATAAACTGCTTGGGGGGGGGGGGGGGTTAAACACAAATACGAGGACAAGACACGGAGCAGTCATGCTACATGCTGCAGCAGCCTCTATTTATGGCGTTTGACAACGTTTCAGTGTATTACTGCCACCGCTGGACTGGAGGATGTAATAAAGCTCGGTTCTCAGAAAAGTCTGCGTTAGACTGAATCTGATCCACATAAAACTGAGTGGTTACTGTACATCTATGTATCTAACAAGCTTACTCATCAATTCAGGGGAACAAATCAGATCAAAACTCTTATGAACCCTCCACATACGCTCATGTACACCATTTCTCCTGAACAATGCTCCCTCACCTGGAGCGATCTGAACTTTGCAGCCGGACTCCTGCTGGATCTTGTTGATCTGCTCTCCTCCTCGGCCGATGACTGCACAGACACAGGACCACAGTCAGATTAAAGCGCTCGGGCCGGAGGAGACCCAGAGGGTCCGCGGAGGAGAAAGACAGACAGGCGTGTTAGTACTTACTGAGGCCCACCATGCCGTCAGGCACTCTGTACTCCTCCGTCACAGAAGAGGGACGTGCACTGAAGAGGAGGAGATAGAGATTACACATTAAACACCAGTTTTAGACTGGAGCGCACTTTAAAGCTAGTAAAACCACCGACCGCTCATATCCAGTAGGGAGAAAACTGCATATGATTGAGACACTAAATGTTTTAATCCTGTGAGCATCAATCACAGACTCTCTCTGCGATTTCTGGATGAAAGTGTTCAAATGAAGCAACAAAAAAAAGATCATAAATGATGCAGGTCAATATAACAGTAATGGAGTGCCAACAACACACCAAGGGTTAACTTTTAACAAAGACTAAAAAAAGAATAAAACATTTAAAATAGTCATTTTTTGTTGCTATGACAACCTGGAGCCAATCCATTGAAATAAGAATCGAAATTGAGCAAATCAGAGCGCAGGAAGAGTCGCAGCGGTCATTTTTGTTGCTTAAGGCCTCGTCCACACGAATGTTCGAAATGAACGGGTTCTGAACGCCATAGGCGTTTTTGTGGCGTTTGGTAGCGACGCTTGATCGACATCAGCAAGGCGTTCGACTGGCGTTAGTCTGATGCCGTTTAACACCAGCCTGATGCCCGATCTGTAGTTTGCTGTATTCACCTGTGGGGGCAGTAATTACTCTGTCTAGAGTGTCACACGTGCGTCATCCTGGTTTATAGTTCTGCACTGAAAACATGGATCACCATTCTTTCTTAAAACTCACCGTTTACATTCCTGTTTTAAAAACCCTCCTGATACGGCGCCGCAGGCAGGAGAGGAACAAACATCGCTGCTGCTACTGGGTTCACCCTCTTACTGCGCAGCGTCAGATCAGAGGGACATTTTTGTGCTTTCTGAAGACAAGTTATTCAGCTACACTCGCATGTCAGTACAGAATCATGGGACATATTCGATCCTCCAGAACGTCAAACAAACGCCATGTAATCGCCATAGCGCCGTTTTCCTCACGTTTGTTGGGATTTTGATGCCAGGAAAATGTTGCATGCAACGTTTGACGCCATCCGAACAGCCGAACGCCGGTGCTGAACGCCCGTGTGGACGCTTTGATTTGCTTCAATGAGCAGAAAAACGGGCGCTGCTCAAAAGTCACGAACGCCAGAAAAACGCCTGGTTCAGACGTCAGTGTGAACGAGGCTAAGTGAAACGGATTTTATTAATCTTGTTTAATAGCAAAACAAAAATTAGTTTGTTCGTTTAAATATAGCACAGAAGTGAGAGAATATGAATCGTCGACTTGCAGTACATTTAAAGAGTCTGACATATTAATGGTCTACTGCTGTCTAATGAACGATGGACTGAAATAATGCAAACTTAGAGCATCGGAACAAACCAAGGTGCAGCAATACATCAACTTTTTAGTACAACTTCAGTTTAAGCGTCTAAAACTGCACCAGGTTAAGTCTACTACTAACTACCAACATCTAGTAATACTTATAGACCAACATTATTCTACACAGACGGTAATAAATCTGTCTGGATCTGTTTTAGGGGTCTGAGTGTATTACTGAAGCACCCCCCCAGCCCTCCAGAAAGAAGAGTCTTACCTCTGCTGAGACAGAGCGGCCAGCTGAGCCCCGATCGCTGTGGAAGAGAAGACCCCACAGCGATAATTAGTCTAAATATACACCTCCACTGAGTCACCCCCCGCCAGAGTGAGACGGATCGGGTTTCAGAGAGACTCCACAGACTGAGGAGCTCGGATTAAAAAAATAAACCCAACATTTAAAGATCTCTTCAGGATCACAGTGTGTAGGTTCTCAAAGTGTACGCTAGGGCTGCCCAATAAATCGCAAATTTACCATCATCGCGATATCAACATGTGCGATATCTATATCACCAAAGACTGACTGAACTGCAGTAAATGGTGTTTTTCCAAAACTCTTCACCCAGAGCCACAGAGAAGAGGGCAGAAACATCACTGGGGCAGTTTCTCCATCTTCTGTGCTGCTGTTAGAGATTCTTCCTTTTACTGTTTTTTCTGGCTAAGAACTTACTATCATTTAAATTATGTTTACAAAAAAATCACATTTTTTCAACAATGTTCAATGGTTCAAATGTTTTATGGGAGGCATTAAAACCTCTGTTTAAGTAAATTCTTAAATTATTTTCTGCTTTGGATTTACTTTTTTTTTTTTTTTAGTTTTGACTCATCACATGTGATATCGCCATCGCAACACTCATTATCGAATGTTTTCCTAATATCGTGCAGCCCTAGTATTATACACACATTTTTTGCCATAAGAAGTAGCAAGCGAAAAATAGTAAACCGGTACATTAAATAAAAAAAAGAATGCTTTGAGAACCAACATGTTGCTTGTGACCAGGCAGTTTTCTATAATATCTAGATCTCCTTTTACGATCTGGGCAGTTCAGAAGCACAGCTGGTCCAATATCACTCATCAGTTTAACGCTGTACGGTCGTAACGCCCACTTCAGGTTCAGATCTCAGTTTTTACACATCAGAAGTGTTACTCACAGAGCGCTGTGGCGTTATCCCGGTCACTCTGAGAGGCCATCCTCTTACTGTCTGGCTGATCTGAGGACACAGGAATCAAACAAACACTATAATGAAGCTCTGCCTTTATTAAAAGAAACAAATAATGAAGACAGTCTGGTTTTAGTGTCCATGGTGAAGGGCGATATATTTGTTTTTTACACCACAGAGCTACTGATATTAACTTTAAACCATCACTAAACTGCTCCAACACTAAAACCACCTGAATAACATTGAATCATTATAGTGGCTCCTATTGAGGGGAGAGAAATAGACAGCAATTGAAAGTCCGTTTCTGAAGCAGACGAACTGGAAGTGGCTAAAATATTTTGAAAATGGTGAATCTGGTGTCTGGACGGCCGAGTCAGGGCATCTCCTGGTAAGCAGCGATCAAAACCTACTAAAAGTGGTCCGAGGAAGGACCACCAGCGACAGGGTCATGGGTGTCCCAGGCTTGAAGGTTGCTGGAGAACAAACCGCTGAAAAAGTTCATGATCCTCCGACAGAAAGGTGTCAGGACTCAGAGCATCACAGCTTTGAGAGCACATAGACCAGTCAGAGCATCTGACGCTTTATCTAAAGCGTCTTCCACTCCCTACCTGCAGGGGGCAGTCATTCCCTGGAGCAACAGGGGGTTAAGGGTCTTGCTCGGGAACCCAGTGGCGGTGTGCTGAAGATAGGATTCGAACCCATGACCTCTTGGCATAGAGGCAGGTATCCTACCCACCAGGCCCCACCCCTGTACACCACTGACAGCCCACGGTGGGCATGTGAGCATCAGAACCGGACCACGGAGTGATGGGAGACGATGGCCTGGTCTGATGGACCATGTTTTCTTTTACACCAGATGGACGCCAGGTTTGCGGGTGGAGAGGAGATGCACCAGGACGCTCTATGTGAAGGCAAGGCAGCAGAGGCAGCGTGATGTTCTGGGTGATGATCTGCTGGGTCCTGCATTCATGAACATCACTGCAGACCAGCTTCACTCCTTCATGGAGACTAAGGACAGTCCCTCTTACAGCAACACTGTAAACACTGTTCAGGAGCCGTGTGAGGCACATCAAGGTGCCTCCAGACTCCACGGATCTCAATCCAACCAAGATTCTGTGGGACCTGCAGGATGAACTAGTCTGATCCATGGAGGCTCCATCTCACAGGACTGTTAGGTCTGGGTGCAGAAACCACAGCACCTTCAGAGCAGTTTTGTCTCAACAGAGGACCGACACATTCTCAGGAAGGTGTTACAGCTGATCAGAGTGTAGCATTAACTGTGTGGATTCTTTAAGATTCTCTGTCGCATGCACAGTTACACAAGGTACGACACGCAGTAAAATGCATCCTGAACCGCTTTATCCATCA
Source organism: Nannopetersius ansorgii (assembly GCA_037974605.1). Classification (NCBI taxonomy): domain Eukaryota; kingdom Metazoa; phylum Chordata; class Actinopteri; order Characiformes; family Alestidae; genus Nannopetersius; species Nannopetersius ansorgii. The sequence continues at coordinate 4,803 of JBBPDE010232295.1, read as the reverse complement.
CTCTGCAAACATTATACAAATATTTAACAACAAATCTGAAACTTTCCCAATCAAAAATACACAAATAAACGTAAAAGCACAATTTTAGATTTAACAACCTGTGTGCTGTACAGTTTTACACACACGGCTGATACTTTCAGGAACCGTTTATAGAACATTACAAAGGTTCCTCAAATTTCCCAGACCTCAGTCTGATCAAGCTTCTGTAGGACCTTCTGGATCAACTAGTCTGATCTATAAGAGCAAGACTAGCTCTTATAGTTTCAGTGCAGATACTTCAGCACCTTCAGAGGTTAGAGCCGTTTTAGTGGTGCAAGACAGACCTACACAATATCACTGATCAGTGTGAAATAACAGCTGTCTAGTTTCATTGCGGCTTCACACGCCTAGAGAACGAGTGACTATACAGACACTGAACTAAACAGGTGTGTGTGTGTGTGTGTGTACCTGCGTCCTCTAGGGATCTTTTCTGTGCTGCGAACGGGTAGCTCTCTGTCCCACCGTTATTGCTCATCGGAGGGGCTGCAACATCTCCGCCAATCTTGGCTGCAATCTGTTTTGGGATTTAAAAAAAAAAAACACAAATAAAACATTTGGACGCTTTTTGAAGGCTCAAATAAAAACAAAGCTGAATCATCTGTGTGTCTTGGCAAAACAAATCAGGTTTCTGAAAAAAGAAGCCCAGAGGAGTCGGTTTTTGAGCGTTCTGATCAATTATATTTAAAAATTAGTCTGTTTGGATTAAAAATGTAGTTAATTGTAAAAAAAGTATTAATTGTGCATCACAGCAGAGATGAGAATTTAACAATAAAAAGCCTTCAAATGCACTGTAAAACTGTTAGGAAAGATTAATTAAGCCTGGAGGGCTAATTTCTCCTGTATATAAAGTCAGATCCTCATGCTATGAGCAATATTTGCAGTTTAATGAAAAAAATTTCTTCCGATTTACCATTAGTGTGATCAGTCATTTCTTTGATCTGTAACAAATCATCTCTTCTGGAGATTATTGAGTCTGACTCCCTTTAGGATAAATAAAGAGCAAAAGAAAAAAAAACTGAAGACAGAAGTTCTCCTGCTGTTCTCCTCAGTTCCTTCTCTAACACATTATGGATCAAAACTGTGACTTTGGGAGTTTTAAGACTTGAGCTTGATCCCTGAGACGAGTTTCAGACTCGTTTATAAGAAAGCGAGTCTCTTCTGGTGGATCTGAAGATCTGCTGGTCTGAGCTGAATGAATATCAGAGCAGTGAGAGAAAAGAGATCTGAGCTGAAGATCTTAAACTGGGATCGGGCTGAGATTAGAGGAGCTCTTTCTCAGGAGCGGAGTTTAAGAAAGAGGGATGACCGCCAGAAGGTGGAATTCCTCTTTAACCCGGCTACACACTGACTCGAGAGCTCTGAATAAGGGCTGTGGTAAAGAATAACCCGATTTGATCCACACTTCCACACACCTGTCCTGGGTATTCAGTATTATGGGGTGTTAAAATCCAGCACAGAGCAACAAGGAGAACTTTAAGGTTCTCTGAGGGTCTCAGCTGAGGAAAACTTAACCTAATGCCCCTCCTAAAACACACTCTGGGTTTGGACGCATATCCAGTGCAGCCCCATCATCCCTGCAGTATATCTACATCAAGCAGTAAAGGACCAGAAGAACGTTCTTCCCACAGTCTGTTAGGTTTCTACACATTGGACACACAGACTTCACTTTATAATCATGATCAGCAACCGGTTTATCTTTAGTTCATCTACTACCTATACCTAGTACTATGTCGCACCACTCACACACTTTATACATTCATCTGATCAGTATTTGCATTACACTTATTTATTACTACTTATTTTGCCTTTTATATCATTCTTTTTAGATCATCAGCTCGCACCGATCATCATTTCTCTATCTGTCGTCCTGGATAACTATGCGTGAGGACAAAAACAAGAACAAAACTTTTGAATTTTGAATGTGGAGCTGTCAGGCCAGAAGATACTTTGGCAAAACACCATACAAAAAGTTGGTGAGATGCATCAGGCTGGATTGGAATTCTTTCGAGCTCCAAAAAGGCATGTTTTGGCCCATCTACATCTCAGAACTGAGGCCAAGCAGTGGAATCGTGACAAGAAGTTTCTTTACAGAGGACACCTCACTGAACATCCAGGAACACAGTATGCTAAGCTACTGTAATACTAGCTGTCTCATACTCTTTAAAGCTGTTTTTATATTTTCTAACCTTTCTAGGTCAATTTACACCTCAGAATTGAGTCCAAGAAGTGTAACCTCTTAACTACACAGAACAAACAAAATAAACCTCAGTAAACATCCCATGCTAACTTACTTTGATTTTTAAGCAGTTTTTTGTGTTAACTAACTCTTTCAATGCACACAAAATAAGGAATTAACATCAATATGAAGCTATCCTTTCCATAAACTCTGAACTTGATAGTAGTTTTAAGGTGCCACAAGGTTCTAGCTAACAGGCTAGCAGGCTAACGAGCCTTAGCAACAGTCGCTAGGTAGCATGTGGTGGCTAGCAGACAAAGGGCCGGTTCTGGAGAAGTAAATAAAGTGTTTGTGGATTTAAAGTGGCGTGGATGTTGAGAAAGAGGTGATGTATGAGGTTTAGAGCGTCTGTTTTGGGTATGAAGGTTGTAAAAAGTGAGACAGAGCTCCAGAGAGAGGGGGGGGACCCGTGCTAGCAGCCAGGCCGGGCTGGGTCCTCACCTGCCGTGCTCGTTGCACCGCGTCCGCGAAGGCGTCCTTCTTGATTCCGCCGGGTCCCATGGCTGCCGGGCCTGGGGCACCAGGCGGAGGCACCGCGTTATACTCCGACATTTCAGACCGTGAGGGTGAGCTCGGAGTAAGGGACGGAGCTGGAGAGTTGGGCCGAGCTGATGAGCACCGGAGCAGGAGGAGAGCACAGAAACGGCGGGGACGGAGAGACCGGCCGACCTCGAGTTTCTATTGGCTCTCCGTGTTGATTGACACTAAACATCACCAATCAGAATGCGGAACAGGGGTATCGGGGCGGGTACGTAGGCCTCCAACGGAATCTCATTGGATTATGACTTTTTCAGCTAGAATGAAATGGACGAGCGAACGCCACGCGACGAACCAATGAGAGATCAATGAGGACTCACAGGAACCAATCAGAATCCACACAGCGCGCTTCGCAGACAGATTGACGGGTTATGTAGCCAATGAATGAAGGCAATCCGCGGACCGGTTGTTGTATGTGGAGGAGACAGAAACCGCGGGGAAGGAGAGACATGCCGACCCCGAGTTTCTATTGGCTCTACGCACGGGCTCTTCGGCCTGTCGAGGCATCTGATTTGATGATGGCTTTTTCCACCTGCCACGAAGGGTCGCGCGAACGACACGAAACGAGCCAATCGGAATCCACACAAGGGAGCGTTTCAGACAGATTGACGGGTAATTCAGCCAATCAATAAAGGTCGCTATGTTGGAACCCTTTTTTTCCCCAGAAACTGAAAGTGGACAGCTCCCTTAATTCTACCTTAATCATAAGTTTAAGGCATAATTTCGGGAGCGTATTTTATTAAAGGAGCAAGTTTGGAAAAGTAAGAGGAACATTCAGCAGTTTTACCTCTTAATGAGGGCACTTTTTCTATTAATTTTCATTAATCGTATGAATGGGAAATTATGGTCATTTAAAGTGCTGTATACAAGTACAGTACATTTATGTCATTTTCCTTTTCCTGTGGTTTGTGTTTTTATGCTCTAGATTATGATTTTACCGTGTTTGGATCAGTAAGTGACGGAGACCAGAGTGTGTTACATCACTGTTGTAGGTGTCACTACCCGATTTAGACAGGAAACCCGATTTTGACTACACGTGCGCAGGAATACGTAATTTCCGCTCGCTTATCGCTGTATGAGGCTAAAATGTCGAGAAAGAGAAAGTCGGCTCTTGCGTTGGCTTTCGAAGCTACCGGGGAGGAGAATGTCGGTTCACGAAGGCGTTTGTGGTGCAGGACATTATACGGGGGAAGGAAACAGTTTAGTCCAGGAGCTCCGGTTGGATGATGCACGGCTTGTGGCATATTTTAGACACAAAAGTCAGTCTGAAGACCTGCTACACATCCCTGCACCATCGACTGCAAAAACGCAGTAAACCGTTTTTTAAAAAAAAAACAAAAAAAAAAGTCCTGAGCGCTTTTTTAGTTTCTCTACCGACACCGTCTCCATTTTTTCTTGTTGTTGTTCTTGTTGCTATGGAAACGACAGGTCTCGCTCCTCGCTTGTCATTGGTCAGCGGTCAGAAAGGCGCTTGACGGAGGGCTTTTATTTCAGAAAAGTTGAACTTTTTTAAACTTGAAAAGACGCTCTGAGCTGCATAAGACGCTGGCAGTTTGAAAAAAGACGCTAAGTGTGAACATAGCCTTAGAGTTAATTAACCGAAAGCTGGAAAACGGTTAGAAACGTCCAAACTACTGACTGTGACTGTGTACGGAAGTGAAATCTGTTTTATTAAGGATGGATTAGAGGTGTGTGTGTGTGTTATGGTTCTCCACTGATCCTCTAAAAAAGCGCTAAAGTGCCTCTGACAGAGCAGCAGTGTGGCCTGAGCTTTACTAGCCTTCCTAAAGACGAATGGAGTGGGAACGGGACGCCCCCTGGTGTTTGGAATCCGGAATCTTTTCTTAGCATATACATACAGGTGCTGGTCATATAATTAGAATATATTCAAAAAGTTGATTTATTTCACTAATACCATTCAAAAAGTGAAACTTGTATAATGTATACATTCATTCCACACAGACTGATATATTTCAAGTGTTTATTTATTT
>JBBPDE010232287.1:0-12601 GCA_037974605.1 Nannopetersius ansorgii | reverse complement strand
ATTTCTCTGGTAGCGCCGTTTGTACTCAGTTCAACAGAACAATACTATGAGTGTCCATAACTGTTCACTGCTTAACTGCAATTCAGCTAGGTATACATCCGCACTAAAATATCAAGGTGAAAGTTATCATAGCTTGCGTAGTATAGACCCAGCTCCCAAGCCAACTTTGTGAATAGATTAGCGGCCGCACGATAACGCCGATAACAGCCCACCACTAATTTGTACACACTCACCTGTCTCTTCAAACCATCTGCCACCTTCTGGGCAGCACTCCTCTCCTTCCGGAAGTGCTCTACTTGGACTCTACAGAGAGGGATTATTTATAAGTAGTTTAAACTAAAGGGATTTTAAGAATAGACATTAGTGCAGCATGTGTAGAGCAAAGTCCTCCCCCTTACAGTAGCTCATGCTGATTCTCCCTGAGGTCCTCTTCTCTCAGCGCAGAAATCTTCTGCCTCAAAATGAGGTTTTCCTCAGCCAGTCGCCCAGCTTCACTCCTGCAGAGAACACAAATCCGCATCACTACTGATCCCACAGCAACACCCAGAGCACTTATTTTTAAGTGCAGAACACAGACACAGTCGTAATATGAAGGAGATCATGCCAACTGGTCCCAAGCAGCCAGGATTAACTGTGAGCCACGACGGCACTCCATGCACAATCGCATGTGAAACACTCTTTTACGGTGCTGTGTAATTCGCATATTCCTATTCAAATGCAAAATTGGTTAAAGGTTCATGTATTGCAAAGTAAAAGCTTTCAGCCAATGGAAAGCTACTGTAGTGTTTTAATGAATGAGATCCCATGCAAGATGAACAAAGATTTAGATTTACAACATGCACCACATGTGCGTAGGCCTGTGGGTGACAAGTCATGAGAATAGTTCTAGTATTACGAGGAAAAACACATTTCATTTCCTAATCCAGTCCCCAGAGATGCCCAGACACTTCTCATATTTGGCTCTATTCCAGGTTCCCAACATGTGTAACAGACTACGACCCAATATTGGAGGACTGGAGTGGAAAACACTGTTAAACAACATAGAACTGTACTGTAGCTTCACTATTCTATTGGTTTATTCCAGTCATGCAGACCTAGCATCAAAGGGGTATCATCTGGGAGGACTACTTCTGTGGCAAGAGTGGTGCAAGAGTGGAAGGGAGACTAATAGCCTTGTTATGAAACAAGCACAGAACAGCTAGCAGCAGTAGTAGTAGGTTTAGCCAGCAGGCTAGCAGGTGAGGAGGTAGGATCTCCTACTGGGACAGGCACAGGTGACCAAAGGTGGCCATTTACAATACCTATGATCCTGCATCCTCTCACGGATTCTAAGGGACTTCTCTTGCAGGTGGGTCAGTGCTGAGCGAAGGCGCGAGTTCTGTTTCTCAAACTCCGAACAGCAGTCTTCCAACTCCGACACTGCAGTGATCTTCTCTGAAGCCCAGGACCTGTCCATGAAGGAGTCATCTGATGTGTCTGAGGATTCGGCATCCTGCTGCAGAGCCAGCATGATTTCATCCTGCTTTTCCAAATCCTGAACAGTCGTGCTCAGCTTAGCATTTTGCTCACGCATTCTTGCAATCTCCTCCAGCAGGTTTGTCTGTTGTTTATGAAACTCCTGAACGATGTGCATCTTGCTCTCCAGGTTCTGCATTTTCTTCTCGACTTTCCTGTTCTGTTCTGATAACTGCACATTCTCACAAATGCACTCCTCATAGCTCTTCTGAAGTTCAGCAAGCTCAAGCTCTTTGATTTCCAGTTCTTTAGCCTGGGCTGCCATGGTGACCAGCTCCAGCCCGAGATCACGGCTCCCACTGTTCAGGTCCAGGAGCAGCTCTAACTCATCAGTGTGCTGCTGCAGCTGGGCCAGCTTCTCTTGTAAACAGAGGTTTTGCTCCACTGCACTGCTGTACTGATCTTGAAGCACCTCCAGCAGGCTGCTCTGGTCTCTGAACTGCACCGCAATTTCCTGCAGTTCCAAGAGCTCTCGAGCACATACACTGCTCACATGTGGAGTTTCTTCTTGTTTCTTTTGTACCACACTCTCAGTAGCTTCAGGGGAGGCTTGGGGTGCGATAAAAATGCTATCGTCAATCCCATCTTTCATGTCTGTCTTATCCAGAAATTCAGGACTATGTGGGCGTGAAGCTTTGCAACATGAGGCTTCACCATCATGCTGATCTGCAACCTCAACTTTATCTGACTCTTCGATATTGTCAGCTACTGCTACATCACAGATAACCTTTGGACTATCAGGGGCTTCATTTTCTTTGGCACGATCGTCCTCCACTGTGTCAGTCATTCCTGGTTCATCTGCATTCTCCTCAGGGTTTTGGAAACCAGTGGCAACAGTACAATGGGCAACTACTCCCTCATCAATCATCAAATCGTCAGTGAGATCCATATCCTGCAGATTGCTGAATTCTTCCTCACTCACAGCACAAATCATAAATGCAAGGCCACCATTATTTTTCACAGCTCCATCATCCAGGCTGGTCGTAATATTAGCATCACCTTCCACTTCTCCAGCTACACCAAAATCATCCACAGCCATTTCCTCACCCCCTACACCATCCAACTCACCACTATTTTCAAACTCTGTACACATTTCAGTGACATTCACAGTACTGCCATCAAGCGCTGCCAAAGCAAGTTCAGCATCTAGTTCCGCTGTTAGATTGTCAACATGTAAATTTGTGTCTTTCTCTGCACCTTTGTCCTCTTCTAAACTATCTCCAGTGCTATTACAAACATCTACTTCATCCTCAGAGGATTCAAAAAGTCCTGCACCTTCTGTTCCAATCCCTGGAAACTCTTCTTCTGGTTCTCTAACCTCAGAATCCTCCCCAGCTACACTGTTGGAGATAATTAAATCACTGGAAACTATTGTAGTTTGGATACCTTCACTGGTAGACCTAGTGCTATCATTAGAGTCCAAACCCTCAGGATCTGTATCAAGCTCTTCCTTTTCTTCAATAATAGCTAAACTTTGAACAGCAAAAGCCACAGTGGCCTCATCAGTGCTTTCTGCTGTGTCTGTACTGCCTGGCTCATCGAGGTTGTGGGGCTCATCTGGTTCCTGCTGCACTACATTGGCTTCACTAAAGCAGCCCTCTTCTATTTTCTTAGTACTGTCTATACAGACATCCTCAGGACAATTCAAAATCTCAGCATTGCAGATTTTCAGCATGTGAACACTGACAGTCTGGGTATCTTCGAAGTCTCCCGAGTTCTCCTTTTGCATGAGTAACTCTCCTTCGAGTTCCTCGTCTTGTGCCGATGGGGAATCTTCTCCTAGAACACTAAAGTCCTCCGAGTGATGATCAGTTGTCTCTTCTTCATGTGAATATGTGACGATGAAATTCTCAGCAAGAAACTCCATCCCCACCTCATTGGGAAGCTCAGCAAGAGGGACCTCTTGCTTACTTGCAGCCATTCTTCTGTTGGCTTCTCCAAGCTCAGACTCCATCTGCAGAACTCTAAGCACCAGCCTGTCTCTCTCAGCCAACAATGTTGTTCTCTGTTCCTCTTTCATCATCACCATGCATTCACTCTCCTTCAGCTTCTCTTCCAGCACAGCCACAATGCCCTGCAGTTCAAGACGCTCGTAGTGAAAGTCTTCTACTGCCTGGTGGAGGACTTTCTCCACCTCCTCCATCTTCTGTCTCAGCTCCTCTCGTCCTGCAAGCAAATCGCTTTGCTCCTGGACCTGTCTCTCAGCCTTTAAGAGCATCTCTGCGTGCCGGCCTTCCAGCTCCAAGAGGCTGTTCTGTAGCTCTGCCCTCTCTTGGGCAAAGTCATGAGTAGCCTGTGTAAGCAGTTGCTCAAGCTCTTCAGCCCTGCATTCGGTGTGTGCCAGCAATATGTCTTTTGCCTCCAGATTCTCCTGCAGCCGGTTGTGCAGCTCATTTAGCTGACGGCTGAGCTCAATCTCCTTGGTCTGAGCAAGGCTAACAAAGTTCTCCAGTTCGTTCTGCAGCTGCAAGTTCTTTTCTCTCAGAGCCTCCATGTCCGCCGCATGGCTGTGTTTCAGCCTCTCTTGCTCCTGCGTGAACTCCTGAAGCATGTTTTCTCTTTCTAGCTGTAGAGCTTCTCGCAGAAGTCTCCTTTGCTGCTCTGCCTCCTGGACTGCAGCTTCCATCTCCTCCTCCCATCGGGCACGGTCTGCAGCATGGCGCCGGGTGAGTGCCGCCAGTTCATTCTGGTAGTGCTGTTCCAGCTTACAAACATCTGCTTGAAAACGCTCAGACACCGCTTCCTGGTCACCAGAGAAACGAGCCTCAACCTCTTTGATTCGCTGGGAGAACTGGTTCTGTAACTCCATCCTGTGCATGGCCAATCAGTAAGGTTAAACAATTCAAAACATCCGCCTACATCAATACTCACCTTTGTCTATCATGTAGTTTAAAATCACTGGCCAATTTAGTTATGATTAAGAAACAATCTGGTTAATCACTATATCCACCATGTTTGAATTTGATTATTTGGTACAATTAATATTAATATAAAAAAGTACACAAAGATGACTGGGTAAATGTTTTATACAGTATCAGGCTACAGACCATACTGCAAACTGTTCAAATGACAATTGTTATATCTATCAGTCAGCTTGGCTTAGTGATTAGTTCTGAATGTGTATGATAAACATGGTATCCACTGGATCACCGCAAAGCTAAGCACACTGTCTGTACATTCTCCAAGGGGAAGCAAGTCGATTTTGACTTACAGCATGTTAATCACATATAGAAACAGGAGAGTCTGACATGATTTCTTCCTAGAGATTTATGCATTTTGTTCATTGTAATTCCATAGTCTATTACAATTTCAGTGCCAGATTTCCCTCTGCATCGAGTTCCTTGCTATTTAAAAGGTGATGCACACCTTTAAAATTAAAGCAAAGTGTCTTTACTGGTCTTGTGATAAAACTGGTGACAGCCTTAATTGATTCCAACATTTCAAAAATATTCCAAAGGTTTGTAGGATTTTTACACTCCTATGTAGAAAGTTTTTTTTTTAAATTCCATTTTACAAACAATCATAATTATTAAAAATCTGAGCAGGCATGATTGTGCATATCTTACCTCTCCGCTCCAATGTCTGTGCGAAGTTTCTCCAGCATGCAGCCAAGTCTCTCCCTCTCTTCACTGTGTTTCATGCTCAGCTCCTGCATGGCCTCCCTGTGTGCCTCCTCCATTCTCCTCTGCTCCTCATCCAGTGCTTGCTGAAATCTCCTTTCCTGCTCCTCTCTCTCTGCCTGAAGCCTCTCTCTCTCTTCTTCTAGCCTGGCCTGCAGCTCTTCATCACACTGCTTCTGTAGTTGAGTCTTCTCTCTCTCCCACTCCTCCATACTCCTACACTCTGCCTCCTCCATCATGGCCTGTGCTTGCTCCTTCTCCTGCTGGATTCTCTGCCCCAGCTCAGCACTGTGCTTCTCCTCTAGAAGAGTACGCTCTTCCTCCCACTGCGCGGTGAGCTTCCTCTCTCTGTCCTCTTGCTCTTTCAGCAAACGTACCAGTTCTTCCTCCAGTACTGTCTGAAGTGCTGCCTTATTGCTCTCCTCAAGCTGCTGCTTCTCTTTCTCACACTCCTCCTCAAGCCTTTTCTCCAACTCCACTCGATCCTGCTCAGCTCTCTGCTTCATCTCCTTTAGCTCATTCTCATAGGTCTCTTTCAGATGCTGCTTATCCCTCTCGCACTCCTCTGCAAGCCTTTTCTCTGCCTCCTCTCTTTCAACCTGCAACCTTTCCCTCTCCTCCTGCACAGCGGACGCAAGAGTCTCCTTATGCTGCAGTTCCATCAGGCTACGCTCTTCTGCATGAGCCCTGCTCAGATCGTCTCCCTCTTTCACGCTTTTCTCCTCCTGCTTTTGGAGCTGCTCCTCTAATTGCAATGCACAGTACCTGGCGTCCTGCGCCTCCTGGCTGAGGGAGCTCAGCTCTTGTTGATGGAGCGCATGTAGTTCAGCACGTTCGGCCTCCTGCCGGACCTCCATGCTGTGTCTTTCCTGTTCCAGTTGTTCTTGCAGGCTGCGACCTCTCTCCAGCGCTTCAGCCACCTCTTCTCTCAGTGTCTGCACCTCCTGCTGGTGCTGTAACAAGAGTCGAGTTCTCTCCTCCTCATGGGTAGCCTTTTGTTCCTCCAGTTTGTGCTGGCACTTGTTTAGCTGTAGGAGGACCCAATTGTCAAGAGTTTATCCAAATATTATGTTAGCTTCATTTTATTACAGTTCATTGTGTGCTTGAGCGCAGATCTTACCGTGCAGTCTAGCTGTGCTCGGATGTTCTCCATCTCTCGGACATGCTGTTCCTTCAGCTGCTCCAGCATCATCTCTGCTTCTAGACTCATGTTAAAGGGCTGCCCTTCTTCAGAACCAAGGCCTACAAACATGCCTACAGATCAGGGTCTCACAAGAGCACACAGGATGTACAAAATGTGCCACAACTTATATATGATCCACATTTTACGGCCCTTTAATTCTTCTAAATGCATTCCAATTCTCTGCAGATGAAGTACACCCATGTTCTATTTAGTGGAGCAGCGCTTTTTAACTTAGCTGGTGGTACTGGAGGGGATACTGGATACTTTTTTACTAGAAAAGCTTTATAAAAATATATTTAAATTGTTTTAAAAGGCATCTTGGGATAATGATGCACAAATCAAACAAACATGTTTAGCTCAAGCTCAATGACTTTTCAAGCAACAAAACTAAAATAGATATCTGGCTCTATTTCTATTTTCAGTGTCCATGCACATTACCAAAACATGACCGGATAGAGAGATTTCTGGTGTTTAGTTTGTTGTGTGACTATTCAATCAAGCAAAATTGGATAGACTGCAATGATTACTGATTATTATATTATATGTTTGTTTGCACTTTGAATAATTGGAACAATTCTTATGGACAAAGGAACTTTTCTGGTCAGTTGTATGGGCTGTGGGAAGTCCTGCTTTAGAGCATCTGTAGTTCTACTTTAACAAGAGAGACAGAAAAAGATTAAAATATACCTTGGTCTGACTCCATCCCAGGGCTTTTGCTGTCCAGCTCATCAGACAGAGAGGGCATGAGGGACGTCTGGGGAGCACGGCCTAAGGCACGAAACTCCTCCAACTGAGCCTGCAACTCATCTATACGATCCTGCAGTTCCTACATCATACATGACAACGTATTAATACACGCACACACACGCACGCACGCACGCACACACAAAAAGAGAGAATATAACAAGATAAGGGTTCTAACCCGACACTGCTCCTCATAGTTGCTGCGAAGCTGCCTCAGACGCTCCTCCTGGCGGTAGAACTCTGCATCGTTCATATCCAAATCACCAAACTATATACACACAAACAAAGATGCTAACAAATAACAGTAAAACTACTAACATCACAAAGTAACATTACTTCAAATACATATATAATGATCCATTACATGTATCTTTGTTAAGCACTTTTGTAAACACAAAGGACCATCTTCCTAACATGTGTTAGGTTAAACAGAAATAAAACCTTCATGAGTTAACAGAATAAACGATTACAATCTGATGGTGAATCTGCTGATTCGACACACGCGGTTCTGCACAAACTAAGCCGGCTTAATATTACTGTCATGTAGCTTTTCAGAATCTTTATGCTTTCCTAAGCATATGCACTGTACATATTCTTAAAACTTATTGTGCCATAACATCACAATAACAGTGAATATCAGATCACCCAGCTGTAAAGACAAGTACCTTCTCCTTCAGCACACTGTCCAAGTTTTTCTGCAGTTTACTCAGCTGGGCCTCCGCATCCATCAGCCGCTCAGTGCTGTCCAGCAGCTCTGCCTGCAAGCGCCCATTCTCCTGAATATTCCCAAACCAGGCATGTTTGTTAGAGAGCTAATAATGTCCTACTGAATAACATTTGTTTAATGTTTCATTTAATATGTTTATTTAATATGTGTTTTAATTGCTTTTAGTGAAGATCAAACATATGACCAGTCACTATGAATCTTCAAGGCCACTTATTTTTTAACCAAGCCTGTAAAGTGCAGTAGAGTGGCAGTGCTTAGTGATTACTTTAATGGTCAGAGTGAGGTGTTCTCTAACGAAGGTTTCATCATCTCTGATTCTCCTGATCTCCTGTTCCAGTTCTTCTCTCTGCTGATTGGCCTGTTGCTGCACAAGCTCCACCTCTTTGCTCATCTCTACTCTTAGAGCAGCCATACGGTCCTTTTGTTCCTGTTCCAGCTTACTGCAGACACAAACAAAAGTATTAGCCGTTTGTGTTAAGTGACTTCATTGAAAAACGTCACTGTGTCCTTTGGGTTAAAGATGAAAAATCAAGAGAAAGTCACCGCAAGTTCAGATCATTGATGCGTTCGATGGCAGAATGATGTTCATCCACATCAGAGGCCAGCTGCGATTTGAGCTTCTCTGCTTTTTCCAGGTCAGAGCGGATCTTCTCCTTCTCCCGCAGCTCCAGATCCATACGCTCACTGTTGCAATCATATCAAAGTGCATAAACAAGCTAAAAGTTATTGATTATACGGCCTTTCTCAAGCTTTAGGTCAACAAAATGTGGGCATGGTCTTGAAGACTTACACCAGGTGTCTGATCTCAGCTTTAAAGCTCACTAGAGCTGCCTGATGAATGGAGTTCTTGGTGATTAAAAGCTCATTCTCTAAAGCTGCAGTCAGCTCACTCAGATTCACCTTGCCTTCCAGACTGAAATCCAGAGCCTACACACACAGACACACACACAAAATTGCTATATTAAAATATAGAAACACATTCAACTGTTAGAAGTAAACAATATTTAGCCAGCTGTTATAAGAAAGTCCTGCCATTAGCATGTGACTACATGCACGCATGCAAAGGAGCTACAATGGGGTCTTAGTATGAATACATAGCATAGCAAGCATCTGTTATATATAAGACGCATATACATTAGTATACTTCGATCAGTCACAAAATTAAAACCTCTGACACTGATGATCTCAATGCAGAGGCACCTCACAATGGGATATATTAGGAAGCAAGTGAACAATCAGTTATTGAAGAGAGACTGGTCCCACAAAAGAAATGTGGCTAAAAAAAACAAACAAAAAAATCACGTTGGCTAAGAAAAGTGTTAGAACAGACAATGCATTACAGACTGGCCAGAATGCCCATGCTAACCTCTGACTACCCCCAAACTGGATAATGCTACACGGCAAAAACTGGTGTTATCTTGGTGCAGAAACCACAGCACACCTTGTTCTCAAAGCCATGCTTTCAAAGATCAGAGCTGTTTTATCAGCTGGTTTTAGCGTTATGACTGAACAGTATATGTCTGTGCAGTGTGTGACCTGCAGGATCTCAGAGCTGTTATCTACTCCTTCTTCTAGCCAGGTGTCCAGCAGTTGCTCCACAGCAGTGTGTCCTGTTCCATCATCTAATCCGGAGAACAGACGTAACCCTATTGTACTGCTCAACACAGAGGAGATCCTGCGACCCGTCTCATCAAATGGCTGAGAGAGAGAGAGCGAGAGAGAGAAAGAGAGAGCAAGAGAAAGAGAGCAAACAAAAGAGAGAGAAAGAGAGAGAGAGAAAGAGAAAGAGAGAAAAAAGAAAGAGAGATAGAGAGAACGAAAGAGAGAAAGAAAGAGAAATAGAGAGAGAAAGAAAGAAAGAAAGATTGGGGTTTCAGCATATATGTGAAAGTCCCTTTATGTAAAACTATAAGAACGGTACATCTTATGTGCACTTGTGTGCGTGGTTTACCTGCATAGAGTGATGTCTCTTCAGCTGTCTGTAGGGCGTGGAGGCAGAGGGAGTAGGCGGTTTGTTTTTGTTAAGGATGTACGACACGAAGTCCTGCACACTCATCATACACTCCTCTCCCACAGAACAGAACGCATCCTCCCCCACCTTAAAATAACAACAAAAAAATGTGTTCATTTGCCACACACAACAAAATGTGTACATATGTGTAAATGTACATACAGGTATATTTGTGTTTGTGTGTGTATGCATGTACCTCTATGCCAAGGTGCTGACAGAGTGTGTGTAGTTGCTGTAGAGTAGCCATGCCATTCAGTGGGAGTGAGAGCTGCTGGCATGCACTCTGCAATCTCTCCTCCAAACCACTGAGGGGTGCCAGGCTGCCGCGCGGCGTACCTGGCTCATCGGGATTCCACAGGTGCAACTGACCTGCATAAACCAGACCGCATACAAGACTTTGCTTCAGAATAATGTGTTTAGAAGTGAGGTGACTTACTGCTAAAGAATTCAGTACAAAAGAAATTAAAACTAAATCCGCATTTTAACTCACCTTCTGCCTCATACTCCTCTGGACTGCTCACGTCAACATTCCAGCGCTGAAACACACAAAGATAGCCATTCACATAAAATCGGGAGTGTAAGGCGTGTGACTAGGGCTGGGCGATTAATCGAAATCGACATTCAGAACTTATAAAATGATCAAATTTTTCCAGGTTGATCATTTCGATTACTTTTCCTTTAAATATATAGACAGTAGTCTGTGTTTCCTTAAATTATTTTAAAATCAAGTAATGTACCCTTCATTCAAAAATCTCTCACTTGTAATATGTGAGCATATTTACTGTACAAAACATAATGAACTATGATAAAAAAAAATTAATAAATAAATAAAATAATCGTTTTAAAATGTTCAATTAATTGAGATTTTGATTTTAGGCCAAATCGCCCAGCCCTACGTGTGACACTGCAACAGGTACATCATGTCCGTCCTTTTTTATACTTAATATGAGGATTAATAAAGATGACAGTGTCAGGATGCAGACGCCAGATAAAACAGCTTCAGATCTCAGGTAATACCTCAAAGATACCACTGGCTTAATCAAAACAGTGAAGCTTGCGTCTCAATTAGCAATTTTGTGACCAAAATAAAGATACATTGACTACAACCTTTACTAAACCATGCACATGCTTTAGAAAACAATGGGCTTCAATAGCACAGGGAAATTAGCAAATAACTGTCGGTGGATGTTGACCACATGCTGTTGGTGTGGCAGATAAAGATCAGTTTGAAAACATGCAAAACTATTCCTTTAACTGTTTGTCAATGCCCTACATTTCAGCAACTCTCTACACTGTTCCAACATGTACTTTCTATTGCTGTGTACAACATACGTGCGTCACGAGTGAGAATGAAGAGAAGAAAACTGGACATGCAGTCCAAGTATCATGAATTTGAATAGAATTTAAATGAAATTTTCTGATTAGGCAGTAAGGGTTCATGGCCTGCAGGGGGCACCACAGACAGTCTATAAACCAATCCAATCCCTCTGAGCAGCAAGCACCTGAGCACTGGCGTCAGTGTAGAAAAACAATCCCAGTGCCATGTGTGTGGTGGACAGATTCCATTCAATCAACTTTGCATTTTTATATTGTCCAGTCCGGGTCGTCTGGCTGGTGAAGGGGGGAGGTGCGAGTGTGTTCATGAAAAGGGGGAGGGGGTGTCATTGTGCTCTATTGTGAGTTTTTCTGGGTGCAAGGAGCAGATGGGGTTCGGAGTATCGGCATTCAGAGGAGGACGCCTATTGTTCAGTGTGACAGACCTGTTGACCTCTGCATAGACACACACACACCCCTCTACATCTGCGTTAGTCAAGACCAATGTTGTCATACCATCATCAGAGCAGCAAGGGCATAGCAGGGTGTGTTTGCATTGGTCTGCACCTGCTGAAGAACACGAGACCCTCCCAAATCTCTAATCTTAAAAGATGTTTGGCAAAAAATCTGAAGTTTAGACTTGAGTTACAAGGCCAACACTGCCTACAAACCAAATCTTCTCTCTAAATACATCCTGCAAAACTTCTCATAACCCACTCAACCCACATCCAGCTCCTCATTATGGTGACTTGGAGACATGGTTAAGGACAGAGTATGGCTTACTATAAGCTATAAAAGTGAACATAAAGCGCTGGTGTTGTCTACAATGGCTGTGGAATTTATTTTTCTTTATGGTAACCACACAATTTCAATCTAGGCCAGCATTCCTACCTGGTTCTCTTTTTGCATGTTGACATTTTGTTCAGTTGTTTTATGCACAGTAATATGTCCTAGATCACAAACATGTCCGCTGGATGCAGTTTAAGCAGGCTGAGAGAAGTTTTGGGGGGAAAACTGACTGAGTGTTTGTCAGCAACATTTGTCCCACAGCTCCAGTGCCAGAAAACTGTAAATGTTGTGTTTTGCTGAACTATTCCTTTAATTTGCTTGTATCCCACTTTAATACAACAGACACAGCGGCACAGTTCAAAGCAATTCCTTCAGGGAAAAAAAACTCCTTTGGAGAGTTGTTTAATTTTATACACTACCACCAATACTTATGCTTAAAAGCTAGACAACACATGCCTACAGCTGTCACCAGCCACTATGGCCATGTGTGGAGACCAGTGCTCTCATATGATTATTAAAAACAGCCCAGTGCACGTGTCTGTGTATTCAAACCTGATCATTCAAGCTTCTGTTCTCAGAGCGTCACTATGACACCAGCACAATACACACACGCAGCTGCTGATCGCCACACACACACACACACACACACACACACACACACACACACACACACACACACACACACACACACACACACA
>JBBPDE010232281.1:0-12601 GCA_037974605.1 Nannopetersius ansorgii | reverse complement strand
ACACACACACACACACACACACACACACACACACACACACACACACACACACACACACACACACACACACAACACAACCTGAGAATACAGCCAGCATCAAACATACTGTCAAAAGCCTCTAAACTTAAACTGAACTATGTGCCTGACCAACTCACACGTCTACACAAGATTCTTGAATAAAAACACAGTCGCTCTCCTTTACATACACACTCCCAAATAGACTCAGTCAGTGCAGCCATGCAGGAATGCCCACTGCCCTCACGTGCTCACTAATCAAGTAGGTCAGATTTACTCTTCAGACATGTGAAAGCACTTTAAAAGTTTTGTTTTTCTCTCATTAACCAATATATGACTTGAATTGAAGATATGTTATTTAATTTTAAGTTAAAGAAAAGTGTTGAAATGTAAATATTCTAGAAGCTTGCATTATATCTGTATATGTAGTTGTTTATTTCTCTACCATGTTTGTACATTACTAGCCTGTTATGTTCAATAAACATATAGCCACGCTTATTTGAATGCCACACTGGGAAGGTTTTGACTACTCAGTGATTATTTGTGGTATCTTCCAAACACACACATTGTATCACATAAACAATCCTAGTATGGGAGAACATAAAGAGACAAATGAGTCTCTTCCCTACAATCATGAGAAGTGCATGAAAGTCTGTGTAAATGTCAACGTGAACAGATCAGGATCACCATGACAAGCAGAAGTGTGATTTATGACCAACACAGCCTTTGCCCTCAGTCGTCTCATACTGACAGGCCACTTCTGCGTGATACAGGAAATGCCTACATACAGCACTAACCTCAGAAAACAAACAAAATAACACAGTACCCTGCAAATGTGTCCATCTTTTTTATTTCCAGTCAAAACCACCACTAAATGCAAATTATTCGTTTTTCAACATCAACATATATATATATTGAATGAGTAAACATAGAATGAATGAAATTAGCCACGGACCTGGGCAGCTTAGTGTGTGTTGCTTACCTGGAGAAGAGACCAGGATGTACAATCGGAAGGCGGCTATCCAACAGGAGAAGTGTGATGGGGTTTCTTGGAAACCTTGGGTCCTGATATCCACATAGACATTACTTTAACACATAGCACCTATCTAAACATTGTCGCAGACCAAGTACACTGCTTCAAGTGTTCCTGAATGGTGGTGGCCCCTTTCAGCAGCATACAGAGCCCTGCTACTCTGCAAACACTGATCAGGAATGGTTTGAGGAACATGACAAAGTTGAAGATGTTGACTTAGCCTTTAAATCCCCCAGATCTCAATGTGACCGAGCATATGTGGGATGGCCTAGACAAAACAGTCTGATCCATAGATGCCCCATTTCATAACTTACAGGGCTTTGGGAATCCATGTTTCGACAGCTCAGAGCTGGTGGTTTAATACATGGCTCACCGGTGTGTGTGTATACACAAACAAACACACGCAATACTATGCAAAAGTCTTGAGCCACCCCTCATTTCTTTATATTTTATGTTTGTCAAATGGTCTTATCTTTGGCATATTAAGTACATTAAGTTAAAGAGATGGGAACAAATGTTTTACTGCAGCAGGCTGCAATGTGTCTAAAGAAAGGAGTTCCAACTACTCATTCAGCACCACCAGTATACTGATCACTGCCTGATCATCTGGAATAATCCACACCTGTTACTTTACTGGTTCAGGCTTTAAGATAGATGTGCTTTGTTCTGCTTTAACATGATTAATCTGTAGGTCACTCTGTGGCATAAATAAAAACAATATTCATTTGAAACTGGTAAGATACAGGAACTGGACAGAAAATGGGAGCTTTGGAAAGTCTTCCACTGCGTCTGGAAAATAATTTCTCAAAAAATGGTACAGTAAAAAAAAAGTTTGGCCCTTTGGAAACAAAATATAAAAAATAAGGTGTACCTCAAGAGATTTGCACAGTACTGTATTTATTGCCTTAATTGCAGCGGAACTTATTTTAAGGAGACTCACTGTAGTGAGTTAAGGTCAAGGCAGACAGGATACAAGTGCAAGATCCCCCAAAATGTTTAATACATAACAAGAAAAAAATTATATGCAAGGGGTACAGGGTTAACACAAAGGCACAAGAAAATATGAATGAAAAAGATGGTAGATAGTAAAGGAATACAAACAAAATGAAAAACACAAGCAAACTAGGGTTTACCTGAGATTTAGAAAGACTCCACAAACACAGACTGAAACACAGGGGATAAATACTGACTAGACAATGGAAAACACCAGGACAGGGGAGGAGGCAGGACAAAGGTCAACAAGAGGGCAGGGTTAAGGCAGGGCCAAACTGGAGACAGACACCTGGCCAGGGTAAACAAAATAAAGGCACATCAAACAAATAAGACAAGAAGAACAGGAGAAAAACAGAAGAACATTACAAAAAGCCAAGAATAATTGACAAGACTGTGAGAAGTTTGCACTCACATTCAGGTTTCCAGCTGAAATATACAGGGCCATTTCGCTGCTTCTTGTAAACAGAAAGGTGTCTTTTAAGTCAGTTGCATTTTCACTACCCAAGTAATCCCAGTTATATATTTACACTCATAAGTCCATAACAGCTTACTGTTTAAGTGCACTTTTTCTTCTTGGTGAATATTTCTTAGTATCAACTGCTTTAACAGGTTGAGTTTGGAGGAGTTACAAGAGGGAGCAGGGGTAACAAAAGATATTAAACAAAATTAATTACATACTGATAGTTTTGGTTTGAAATTAAATGCAAGAAAGGGTGGTCTCCTATGTTATATACTGTACGCATAATATATATAAAAAAGAATGTAAAGGGTGGGCTCTCTGGTATATACACTCAATACATTTAAAAGTATTGAGTGTATATTGAGTGCGTACATTTTTTAGGTCTACATTCATACATAAAAAATATTCTGCTTTTGCTGCCTCACATTTCGATGGATCTTCTCTCTCCTGCTCTTCCCTCATCTCATAGTAAGTGTGCATATTTTACATACACATAATAGTAATGTTTACTTCAGCAGTACATAATTAACAATAGTTCTAATCCCAAGAAAACATTTCTAACCTCTTTCTCACTTTATAAATTAATTCTACCCTCCTGGTCTTCTCTGTGAAGTTGTTAATCACTCTGTCATAGCAGCAGGGATTTTTTCCAAGGATTTCACCAGTGCCTTATTTTACTTATTTACCGTTAGAGTCCACTGAAACCTCGAATCTGAGATTCGATCTGAGAGGATTTACATTGAAATGAATGGGGATGCTAGTGAAACATGTTTCACTGAGATTCTCTTTTTCACCGCAGTTGGGGGTGGTGCGGTTTCACGTTTTTGACCAGAGCCGAGAAGCTGAAATTAGGAGAGCAACCTTAGTATTTTTTGTTTCACACCAATAAAAACGTGACAGTTCTGAAGGTTTTTTACATATTTTTTAGTGAAACATTGTTTCACCTGTAGAAACCACCACTGGTGTAAATGCAGTTTATTCATGCACTTTCTCTTAACATTGCATAAGGCCCTAAAAGGTCAATCAGACCTTTGAAAGCAGTTAGGCTGCCCTCTGGAGTCTGCACACTTACTCTACACCAAAATAATAGTAGGTGCATGAAACAAGTAGGGAAAACAAAATATAAGCACTTTTTAAAATTGTAAAGCATGCATAAAACAGAAAGAAACCGCCTCACAAAAACATAAAAACAAGACAAAAAAAACAATAAGAAGTGCAAAGCAGGGAACCTCACCTTCTTTTCAACGTTCATGCATATGGTCCGATCACTCTGTATGCTGGTTTACTTTTACAATACTCAGTTAAGAAACAACAAAGAAAGGAAAGACTGTGAAAAGTAGCACATGTGTCTAAAGATAAAGACAGAACGAGTGAGAGAAGAGAGTTTCAATGTCAGGTGAGTCACAACACTGCAATTTAGTAAGCTGATAGTACAACACAACTGCCACTGTAAAATCCCTTCTATTTATTATACAGTTCACATCCTCTGTCCAGTTGCTATTATGTGCATTTAGCACACCTAACGAATCTGCTGCTGGAATATAGTATCAGTCATAATATTGTATTCATTCAAATGTCAACTGCACTGTATGTGGTCCTGTCCTGTTGTTTTGTTGCTCGTATTTTTCTCTCCAGCTCTGTTTGAACTCTGTATGGTCCAGGCCTGGATGCACTTATGTAGTCTTTTGGCATTTTTGTTTCTGTTCTAGAGTTACATCATGGTGCTGGAGCAACATTGTTTCCATCTTGTGTGTAACGGCTGTAATGACAATAAGCCTATTTGACATGACTTTAATTCAGAGGTGTTAGAGGAGGAAAAAAGTCCCATAAAGAAGTGAATCTGACACCTTTGCTCTAGAGGGGGAGATAAATTCTAGGTTCCTTTATGATGAAATGTGTTTTGAGCTCTGATCCCTTATTGCTTACTCAGTACCTCTGACATACTGACACATTTACACTGCAGTCTCACCCCCACACCAGCAGCCAATAAAAAGGATGGGTGTTACACAGACTCATAGATAAAAACTTCCCTCACACTCCCCAACCACCCCCATCCCCACAGACAGGTTAAATCTAAAGGAGAAATGACTTAAGGTGTGGTGCGTTCACCAACAATTCTGTACTCAATCCTAGGAAACATTAGAATTCATATATATGTCCTATATTGTCTGTCACAGTGTTACCTAAATCTAACATTTAATTTAATGCACTTACTTTTGGAACACTTGAGTCCACAAGTGAACATGGTATATCTGCGTATATGTGGAATGCTGCCTTTCATTTACATTCCATCTGACTGAGCCAGGAGCTGCATGGCTAAGCTGAATGAATGACAAGACCTCAGCTCACCTGTTCATCACTTAAAATCCAAAGCGGCTTTAACCAGCACAAACACATGCATGCACACCCGTGTGTGGACTAACACAAAGCCTAGTAAAGTATTCCTCAGTCAATGAGTGAGTCAGAGTTAAAAAGTCTCCCAAAAGACCTTAGTCACCCTAACAACGCAATGAGTCCAGTCTTGACTGGACATGGGTTAAAAACTTACCCCCCAAAACCTCAAACACAGTCAACAGCAACAGCCATTTGGAGGCCAACAGAACAAACACACACACACACACATTCACAAAAGCACGTACACACACACACACACGAATTCCAGAAAACTATTTTCTTTGTAAAAGAGTGGAAGTTAAAGTGTCACTACTCTCTTCCCAAATAGAGGAGTCTTCCTGTGTGGCGTGTCTGAGTGGGCTCATAAATAGGGCAGTCGAGGTGCAAGTTGTAGAAACACACCTTCTCCTGTCGACACACTCGGGGGCCTCAGAGATCTCAGCTACAACATGAGGGTGATTAACCTGGTGAGTAGCTATCCACACACTACATTTTTGGTTCGCATCAATACTCATTTGTTATTCTTTATTAAGTTTTGCATATAGAATAATATAAAGTGGCATTTCCACATTTTCTGTAGAGCAAGCACAACTATTGTGTTTAGTGAAATAGTAAAAATATTATTATAATATAAATCAAAACTTGTTCATGCAAAAGCTGTACCCGAATGATCATATGTTGAGTTAGAAATGCAAATCACTGCCTCTGTCGTCTGTGCTGTGTCAGGGTCCAGATCCATCTCTAGCATACCGTCCTAAATACATGCCCCAAGATGGCAAAGACAAATCTGAATTCAGAAACTTTGAGGTAAAATATCTCCAAGCATGAATACTGTCTGACACATCATGTCAGGATTTTTCACAGCAAAATACTTTTTTTAAACGGTCTGTTTATATTTGTGTGTGAGACAGAATGGAGATCTTTTTGACCGTGTGTTTAAAACATACAAACTGATGCACACAAATCAGACCCTGGACTTTGTCAAACAGAAAGTAAGTCTGTACTCTTTCCTAATCAGTCACTCTTACACACACGCACGCACGCATGCACACACACCATAGAGTCAATTAGATAATTTCTTCAATGGGTCACAAAAATATTATATTTAATAGTTCAGTGTGGGTTTAGTGGGATAATCAGAGAAAAAATGAGTAAATTGACTGAGGTTTCTGATGCTGTTGCCGCTTCTCCTTCTGACCCCTCCCTCACCCCTCATATCTCTAATTCCTCCCTCCTACTGAATATGCAGTGATAATGGGACAATTTCCTATGCTGACTTTGTCTAATGCTCCATTCTTATATTAAATTGTAATTATTTAAATCATATTAATAAAAACATCAGGAAACATTTGAGGAAATTTCTCTAATTCCAAGCCATGTAAAATTTCACTTAGTTGTCAGAAAGAACTAGTACCAATGACTCCAAAAAGTATTTGGACACTTAAACACCTTTTAACCACTAGTTAACTTTAATTATGTTTTAGGGACACGACACCAAACATATTTAATTCAGAGAAAATATATCAAGATACAGTCTTTGTGTGAATAAAAGTTGGAGGAAAAATCTAATCAGACTGGACTACGGACACTGTAAAACACGGAGGGGAGGGGGGGTCTGGGGCTGTTTTTCTTTCTTTTAGTGAGCTTGTGATCTCTGTTGGGATCCTGAAATCCAGTGTACAAAGTCAGTTTGAATGTAAACCTGCAAACCTGCAAATAAATTGCTCACGATTATGATCTGAAGCACAATAAGGAATTGTCAGTTTATAATAATTGTTATATCTATGAACATTTTTACATAAGACACAAATATATAAATACATTTTAAGACCCAGTGTCCTTCTGAAACAGGATGTCTTTAAAAAAAATCTATCTATTATATAATCATTATTTATACCCATTCTTAATCTCTGACCTCTGTTCCAGCATGCAGAATGGGCGGGATGCACTCACTCACGTATGACGGTGATGCAGAGCATCGACTGTCTGGACCAGCTAATCGATGAATCCGACCCTGATGTTGACTTTCCAAACTCTTTTCATGCCTTTCAAACTGCTGAGGGTATACGCAGGGAACACCCAGATAAGGGTGAGCAGTTAGCATGTCATTCACCCCTCACTTCCCTGCATGGCCTTCAGAAAATCAGCTGCTATAAATGACCAAATCAACAATATGAATGCACGGATCATGTACTTTTGAAGTTTTACCATCAAAACCTTACATAAGCAGCACACACAAAAGAAACAAACTGGTCATTCTTACACTTTCTCTAGACTGGTTTCAGCTGGTTGGTCTGATCCATGACGTTGGCAAAATCATGGCCCTCTGGGGTGAGCCACAGGTAATGAAAAGGTTTATTCAACTGATCTAAACACAAGAACATCGGTTAAACTGGAACTGCAACCCACAAATGCCTTCATGATACTTTCTTTGTGCATGTTTAAGTGGGCAGTGGTTGGAGACACATACCCTGTAGGCTGCCGGTTCCAGAACTCAATTGTTTTCCGCGACTCCACATTTGTGGAAAATCCAGATGACAAGAACAGCCACCTGAAGTTCGTCACCATTACTTTTAAATAAACACACTACAATATTTAGCCTCCAGCCATGATTCACACTTTCAAACTTCAAAATCAAGTTTATACATTCAGAATGGGCATTTCTACATATGTGTGTGTGGATTCTCAGATGTGTGTGAAACTGGACTGTAACAAAACTCTTAAGTTTTTGAAATACAAATCTGTCCTGTTCTCAAGCTAGTCTTTGTTTCTACAGCACAGAGTGTGGGATTTATGAAAAAAACTGTGGCCTTGAAAATGTTCTGATGTCCTGGGGACATGATGGTGAGTATAGTGATTACAGTGGACAACTGTGTCCAAACAGGACCTTAGTGAACTTAATAACCTTTGGAGAATTGGTAATCACATTCATGAAATAAAAAAACCCTTATTAGTCCCATGGGTGAGGAATTTTCATAAATATCTATACACAGTAGTTATGCTTGGCTCAGGCAATTTCGGGTGAGCTTATTGAAACAATTTTGTAGGTGTGAGCATGCTGGGTCAAAATGCAGCATTCAAACTGGCAACCATTCTGGGTTAGGTTGGGTTTGGGTCAATAATCAAGGAATGTTTTTGCAGGTGGGACAGGGTGGGTGGGCTCTCATAACAGGTTAGGTGGGTGAGGGTCATAAAAACCCAGCTATGTGCATCAATAATACAAGGCAACAAAAGACACATTGAAATGGTAAAATGCAAGCACATCACAAACAACAGCTTGCAAGCTAATATAATGTTGTTCTGCTGCAGAGTACTTGTACCAAGTAATGAAATTTAACAAGTGTCCCATTCCTGAGGAGGTCAGTGTTGTTTTTTTTTTATTATTCCTATCACTTCACTACTCCTCAGCATAGTTCACTTTATCCATACTTTGTACTGTGCTCTCTTAGGGTCTGTATATGATCCGATTCCATTCGTTCTACCCCTGGCATACTCATGGAAACTATATGCACTTGTGCAATGAGAAGGATCTGAAGATGTTGTCCTGGGTCAAAGAGTTCAAGTATGCATTAAGTATTCCCTTTCTCACACACATACATTATACATAGAAACATAAGTAAATGCTGAATATCCCAGTCACCCATTACTTAGTACGTTTGGTTTGGTTTGTTTCATTACTTTTACAATGAACAAAAAAGCAAAGTTCAGGCTTCAAGATACAGTGCTTTTAAAAGTATTTGCCTTCCTCTATTTTTTCACATTTAATGGTTTCAAATCCCAAGAGAGAACATGAAGTAACACACACCAATATTTAAGTTATCTTTTAATTTTTAAAGTAAAACAAAAGCCAACTTACTGTTACTTCCTGGAAATCATCCATCACTATGGGAGGGGGGGGGGGTTTGAGAATTAAATGCCCATTCAAGGTGTTACTGCATCTCCATGGAGTTCCAAGTTAGGACTTCGACTATTTCACACAATAAACTTAATTTATGTTTGAGTCATTCAAAATATGGACCTGTTATTTTGCTTTAGACCGTTTAGACAAATCATGGCGTTATCCAGGCCCAGAAACAGGGCAGTTACCACCATGTATGACTCTCAGAATTACATTCTTATTGTACATTGTGCTAGCTTTATACCTAATGTATGAGGACTCCTGTTCTCCAAACCATTTCATTTTTGACCCATCAATCTATCAATGTGTTTCACAATTGCAAGTCAAGTATTTATGCTCTAAGGTTTTGCCTTGTTACTCATCAAAGAATACAATTTTTCCAATCTTTGTATAATGGTGGAATAATAGAGGAAAGTGAGATCTTTTGCATACAATGGTCTTAGTGAGGTTCACTGAAGGCTCAGGGCCTTAGAACTAATGGAATTTCTTTTGACAGCAACATAATGTGCAGCTTGTTAATACCTTTAAGTAGGGAATTAGGCAATAACTAGGAAATATCTAGACAAATCATGTTTCCACATAGTCAGGTATTGTTTACTTAATTATTTTTCTTTTAATAAAGGAAAATATTAAAAAACTTAATTTTGAGTCTACTAAGATTGCTATTCTATTACAAAAATGAAGGAGCTAAAACAATTGTGACAAATGTGCAAAAAACAAACAGGTAAATCCTCTCAGCCCTGTTTTTGTCATAGTTTAGTCAATTTCACCCCATGTCACACGTTATTTGAAAACACACAACTTTGCGTAATTGTATGGTTTGGTGTGATTAACTATACTGATCAATGCATAATGCTTTAAGAGTTCTAACATAAATTCTAAGAAACAAATGTCAGACACTGAACATGTCTTCACTTTTACTTTAGGTTAGTAATGTTATTAAAACTGAAATATAGATCACTGTACATCATAGAGCTAATGTACATGTTTTCCCTCTACAGCAAGTTTGATTTGTACACTAAAAGCACTGAACTGCCAGATGTGGAGATGCTGAAGTCTTACTATCAGTCCCTCATTGACAAGTACTGCCCAGGAGTACTGTCCTGGTGAACACAATACACTCTGCCTGACTTTCAGCTATGTGCAGATACAGATGAGGTGATAAGTTAACCAATTCATTTCAATGTAAACACAATGGTGCTTGCTTAAGAAGCCTCTAAGCAAAATATGCTTACAATTTAAAATGAAAAGCTTTGTTAATCTGAACTGATATATTAAGAATACTGTATTCCTGTTATGCTTAAGATTTCTGTAAGTTTGCTGCAAGTTTAAACATGAATAGTGCCTTATATTATTTGCATCAAATTTATGATAAAAGGTATTGCAACATTTAGTTCTTAAATATCTGACTGCAACATCACAGATCGGAATTGTATAAATACAGGATCAAAGAGATTGTTTATTATAAAGGATATAAAATGTATACTTATTTGCTCTTGACAAACACACAAATAAAAAAAAAGTGCACAAAAGTTGGGGATGGGGGCTCTAGGGGACACAGCAAGACAGCATAACCACATATTGCCTTTGGCCAGGTTCTGTTTAACTCTCTTCTAAAAATAAACTCCCAATTCCAACTTAACTGACATGTCACAATAATGCCAGAAAGTCAGAAAAATCTGTGACTGAGTCAAAGAACATGCTAGGCAGCCAATCACACATAACAATAGCAGATTGTATTTACCTAGCCTGATGCATGTTTAAGGTTCATGGCCAACCAGTAGGTCTCAGGATCTTAGAGAATTGTAGAACAACTGGTACAATACTTAACGTTAGTGAATGTAAGGCAGGAGGTAATCAGGCATATCTGGTTAGCAGGTCCAGGGAATTCTGGGTGAAAGAAAACATTCATCCATATCGTTCATCGTTTCTGCCACAACTCATTAAAACTCTTACCTGTTAGTAATTAAATAATACTGTTGCAAAGATAAGTCACAGGAGTGAATGTACGCATGTGTAAGCATGCACTATTAAAATGCTGTGATGGGACTCTCACTATCTGTGTAACTACATGGTAGCATGGTCCATGGACAACAGGTTTTTTTTTGCATTTTCAATGGAGAACATGCACAAAAAAATGAACAATTTAGGTTTCAGCAATGAAATATCTTTGGAAAGACTGTAGTTCAACACTCCCTGTTTATACTTTTAAAAAGATAATTTAGTGTTCGAGTGCATAATAAACTATGGACAAATATTTTCAAATGGTGACTCTAAACAACTAAAAGGCTGAATGTAATCCTTTTGGGATGTAATATGGATTTGGTTTTACTCACTCATTCTAGACTTCTCAGGCAGAATGTAAGTGTTTATAAATAGAAACCTAAATGTTTTACCAGTCTGTTGCCAAGCGGAATATCGGTCCAGTTTGTGAATGAAAGGCCTAATGTTAATAAGTGAAGGATGTGACGGTACAGCAGTAATGAGCAGATCAGATTCTCCTCCAGCTGATATGTTTGATTAGTTTGATGGCTGAAGTTCATTTCCTTTTCTTAAGATTATCTGGTTCTCCTGGAGGTTGCTCTCCATCACAATCTTCCTTATTCTTTTTTTCTTCTTCTTCTTCTTCTTCCTCCTCTTCATTTTCTTTTTCGCAGTCTTTCTCATTTTCTTCACTCTCTGCACCTTTAGTTTCCTCCACTCTCTTTCCTTTTTCTTCTTCTTTCTTCACTTCCTTTTTCTCCTCCTCTCCCTTTCTAGCAGTCTGTAGTGGAATAGGTTTTGTTGAGAGCAGTTGAGAGCGAGTGTGCGAGCAGAAATAGTTGAGAAGACAGATAGTGGCTGCTGAACTGAAGAGCGCCCACATTAAAAGTGGAGCAGGTACATCCCGCACGTGTTCACCAACATACTTCAGCGTACGTGGCAGCCAGCCCTCTGAACCCCGTCGCACTGGAGGCTTATCCTGAAAGACACACAGACACATCAAACTGCACAGAAAACTCTAGACCAAGATTTAGAGGAACAAGAATATGTTTAACATATAGGGTCGGTTGCCCGGACAGGGATTAAGCCTAGTCCTGGATTTAGTAGTTCTATGAATGGAGATTTTCCATTGAAAAGGAAAGGGTAGTCCAAGACTACGCTTAATCCCTGTCTGGGAAACCGACCCATAAAGTATAAGTAATGTGTCTGCTTACTGTGACTTGAAAAAGTGGCACAAAATTGGTTATGGTGGTCAGTGTGACTTTGCAGTCACATCTAAACATTGTAACTATAAATTCATTAACATTTTCTCTTTTGTACAAACTAGACTGGTATATATGGTCGACAATGACTTGAAATAAACTTTTGTTCCTTTTTTATAAAGTTTTTTCATTCTAAAGATATATTTAATTGCAGCTGCATTAATAAATATCCAGGAACATATTTTAGGATTTTGCTTTTGGAGAGCTCAGTCCCCAAAAAAAATGTGAGGGGAGTAAAACCAAAGTTAGAATCAGAAGCCCATGTTCATCTTAATGTGGAATACTGTATGTGCAGCACTAACATACTACTGGAATCCCATAGTGTTAACAAGCATAAATGAACATTATTGTTGCTTTGATACTAAGGGTGTGACGAGATCTCGCGAGGTCAGATTTGTCTCGTGAGATGCGTCTGGTCTCGCGAGAACGTGACAATATCCTTGCGTTACAAAAAGCTGTGCCTGTGAAGAAAACGGAAAGAAATTCAGTTCGCATGAAAGGGTAAACAACCCTCTTTCTCTCTCTGTATCGCCCTCTCTCTCTCTCTCCCTCTCTCGTTCGCG
>JBBPDE010232247.1:0-12604 GCA_037974605.1 Nannopetersius ansorgii | reverse complement strand
ATACACACACACACACACACACACACACACACACACACACACACACACACACACACACACACACATATATATATATAAAGTCTGTATACAATACAGTATGGTTGTAGATTCCCTGTGGTGACCTTCCATTAGTATTTTTATAGTGCTACCGTGGAATAAAGTTGCAAATTTGGAGATATGTTTTTTTTTACAACTGCGAACTTATGAGAAATGTTATGCAGATTAAACATGTGGTGGCCACAGATGTTCCTTTTTTTCTGCATCAGTCAAATCTAGGAAACAATGCCACATAATGAAACATGGTTTATTCTTGAATCCTATTTTATTTTTTGGTCTATGGCGTAGGCTAGCTCCTCACTCTCCTTTAAACTCCACAGGGGCTTTTGCTCTACTCATAAATATGACACAGATTTTGGAAGACCCCTGTGGAGCCCGGGGCTTCACAGCAGATACTGGGCTGAAATTTTTTGACAAGGGGAAATAAAGCTCAGAACAAGCCTTTGAAACTTGTGCTTGGTTGCCTTTAAGGGAGGCAAAAATCTGCATCAAAGCTCCTACACAGTTTTAGCAGTGAGAAGCAGACTTCACAACGTCAAGCAAATCCAAGGAGTATGGTGATAAAAAATGCTTCAAAATGCCCTGACTCTGTGTGACATGATGGCGAAAGGACAGACTGTGCTCTTCCCCATCACTGAAACCTTTTCAAGCATTTGTAGTTCTTGTCTCTGTTGCGTCCCACTTTCTTTTGGAAGGAGTTATCGTACCAAACCAGACTCCTTTTGTGATATGCAGGTGGTTCTTCAACCTGATCTGCAATGATCTGTACTGGCAGTGCATCAAATGTCATATGACAAAATAACTCTTTATGTGCAAGTTCACCCAGTTTGTGTTGATGCTCGATGTGTCAGGCGTCATACTGAGCTTTGTTTGGTCTTCCTATGTCACATAACACCAAAGTTATTTTAATTTAAAAAATTTATTAATGAGGGCTACTGGGGTTTTAAAAATAGCATCACATGCAAATGCCCATAAAGAACAAAAATACCCCCAGATTCTTGTATTTTCGGTCTGTGTAGGAGATCAAACACTAGTTTTACACCATTTTTATTTGTTCAAATCAGATTTTACTCATTTGCTCTAAGTTCTAAGGTATAAGGTATCACCAATGAAAAATTGAACAGGGAACCAAAAATCATCCTCTAAAAGTGGCATCTAAGACCCTAGTTCTATACAGGTTCCTTGATGTGAAAGATTTGATTAAAAACAGCTCACTTTTCTTGCTACACAACATTTTTTTTTTTCTAGGACTCCAAAGTCACACAAGCGACTAAACATTCATCATACCTTCAGGAGATTAACATTTCAATCTTATATTTCAATCTCTGGCCAGGAATCTAAGAAGCATAACTGGCCTGAAATCTCTCTAGATGGGTATGAAGGCCCTCATCATCATGGGTGGGGATCTGGTAGCTGATATGACAAGCATTTGATGTTCTCCTCCAAGCGTGTTGAATCCAATGCTGTTGTGTTAGAAGGAAACGCCAGTATTTGTCCTCCATGCTTGGTAACGTCTAGCTTTGCACACCCAGACGTGACCTCACCGACACAAACATGTCAACCGCGGACAACCATATGCTTATTTGAATTTTACAAGAGGCTTTCAGAGATGTTTTGTTATTTAGGCTTGCTATCCAGTGTTGAATCTTGGCTCCTGAGGTTTCTGCCTCCAGCTTTAGGCAGTTTTATCTTTGCCGTCCTTGGCTAACTATGGGGGGCTTGGACTCAGATTCCAAAAAGCCGCTTTGTGAAAAAGGGCTATATAAATAAATTTGACTTGACTGGACTAGACTTGTCAAATCCATAGGCTTACATTGGGCTTGCTGTCTTTCAGACTGTGTTGACAAGTGTACTTTGAGCTCTGTCTTCACCAGTCCTTGGATTGGCTTCAAAATTTCACACTTCGTTTGTTCCCTCCGTAATTAATTGACATTCCCATCCAAATATAGCCCAAAACTTCTCACACACACCTGTCCCTGTTTATCACATCTGAATTAGACAACATAAGGAGTTAGGGGAAGGCTTACCTGTCAGGTAGAAATTACCCACGACTAAATTGGAGGAAAAAGGAAAGGAAAAAAATGAAGGAAGGTTGTGGTTCATGTGACATTTTCATCTTTGTAGCACATACACATGTAACTATATATTCAATTACTTTTGTGTTGCTTTGTTTG
Source organism: Nannopetersius ansorgii (assembly GCA_037974605.1). Taxonomy (NCBI): domain Eukaryota; kingdom Metazoa; phylum Chordata; class Actinopteri; order Characiformes; family Alestidae; genus Nannopetersius; species Nannopetersius ansorgii. The sequence continues at coordinate 10,373 of JBBPDE010232247.1, read as the reverse complement.
CACTTGCGAACAAAATCACAGCAGTGCTGAGAGAAGTACAGCTGTGACAAAAAAAAGTCAGAGCAACGTTCTTCACCTCATTCGATCTCTGATATTCTATGCACGTAGGTAGGCAGATTAATTCAATATGAAGCTAGCGGGTGATAATGACGTACAGGCAGCTGTGATAATATAGTTAGACTGCAGAAGCTCATTAAACCTAGCCTGTCTGCCTGGGCGGAAAAAAAAGAAATAAATAAATAAAACAGAGAAGGCGGGAAAACAGGCTAAAATGAACAGTGAGGGGGAAAGACTCATACTACTTGTCCTCCCTCTCCTGTGTCTGGCGCACGAAATCAGCCTCAATTAGCTAATAAAGCCATGACTGCCCACAAAGCCGTCAGCTGGTCCAGTGACGGTATGGGACATTTTAATCAAATTCAGATTCTAGCCGAGACAACCATATGCTGCTATGCTAATCAGGTGGCAGGAGTTTTGAGCAGCAACCTAGGTCCCGACTATACTACTAGCTAAATGTGCCCTTAATTCTCATCACCATGGTGTGTTGCTGGGCTCTGATTTTTTAGGGGTTTATATGAATTAAACAACTACCAGCAAGACCGTATTAAAGACTGATGTGGAATGGAAGTAAATGGTGGAGTGAGTTATCTTGGATGCCCAGAGTAAAGGAAAATTCAAAATAAGATCTTTTCTATGTCCAGCCTATTTCTCCTAGACATAACAGAGCTCAGTTTAACATCAATATGAAACTTTTACCATTTCCTCACACTTCTTAAATTCAGCCCCTGAGAAAGAGTCTTCCTCTAATCCCAGTGTTAATCGACAGTATTGATATTTTCAGGATAGGTGGACCTATCATAAAAGTTCTCCCGGGTTCAAAGATCTTGTCTTTTTCATTTGTTTCTAAGACCTAAAATAAATGACATTTGGGCTTCTGTGTATTTTATAGGTATTTGTATGTTTACATTTACATCATTTAGCAGACACTCTTATTCAGAGCGACATGCGTCAGTGCTTAAATGGTCTACATCTGTTCTTTATACCTGTACAGCTACACTAAGATCAACACCTTCTTTTAACAAACCCAGTCAGAGGTTAAAACACAAATAAGGAAAAACGGTTATAAGAGTATGGGCCCAAAGTTTTTCTTAAATACATAGAAAAATATATATAACGAGATAAAACAAGAGCACTGGTTAGTCACTAATGTGCTCCTGGAAGAGGTGGTTCTTTGGGTGACACTTGAAGACACTGAGGGACACCACAGATCTGATTGCAAGAGGGAATTTGTTCCACCACTGGGGGCCAAGACTGAGAAGAGTCTTGATGCATGTCATCCTTTTCTTTCCAGCAACAGAGGTTCAAGACGAGCAGTGCTTGAAGCTCTGAGAGGATGAGAAGTGATGCTGCTTGATCAGTGTTGATGTGTAAGGAGGTGCAAGTCGGCTCTTGGCCTTGAAGACAAGTGATTTTGAATTTAATGCGAGCGCCACAGGGAGCCAGTAAAGGTTCTGTAGTAGAGTCCTAGTGTGTGAGAATTTAGGAAGATTGAAGGCTAACCTCGCAGCTGCATTCTGAATCAGCTGAAGTGTCTCGTTACATTCAGTGGAAGTCCAGTCAGTAGAGAGTTGCAGTAGTGCAGTTCAGAGACTGGACGAGTAACTGTGCGGCTTCAGTGGCGAGAATGGGTCGGATTCTTCTGATGTCTGGAGAGATGGTCAACATGCGACAGGAATGACAGTTCTACCATGACACCAAGATTTCTTCCCTTCTTTGAAGGTGATGTGATGCCATTGTTGAAATTCAAATAGTTTTGGTTCGACATGACATAGGAACACCAAACAACATTCAGCATGACGTCTGACACCTTGAGCATCAGCACAAGCTGGGGAAGCTTTCACCATTTTGTTTGCACTTCATGGATCTATGCTGCTTGTGTTCTATGGGTTAATGATTTTGTTGGTGCACTGAATTAGCTTATGTGGTCTAATAAAGCCACAGCTACTCACAATGTCATCAGCTGGTCCATTGATGGTTGGATTTGAAGGTAAGTAAGGCCCCGTCTGGGATAGCTGGCTCCGTAGGAGGACTCGCTCTCTGGGGTTATTTGTATGACCCACTACCAGCAGGCCTGAGTAGAAGTTGCTAGGCCTGATTGAATATTTTATGAAATGGAAGTCAGGCGGCCCAGGGGGCCGGTTCAGATGCTCCATAGCCCACTAATGGATCTTGGCATGCCTAGTTTGATCATTTCAAATGGCAAAAATTCATTCAAGGGCTATATTCAGAAAAAAAAGCCATCAGAAAGGTGGGCTCAGGAAACCTTGGTCCTCAACAATGAATGTTTTCCCTTATCAATAACAGTCTCTGACAAATTAGCATAAATAGCATTCCGGATCAAAAAGCAAAAAGAGCTCCTGAATTATTCAGCACAGTGGCCTAGATAGACGTTTCATCTCCCTCCCAGAGGGCCTGAGAAATATTTCAGTAAAATGTGTACATCTGATGTCCTAATAAAATTGCGGACTGTACACACTGTACTGCTCGATCAAACGTGTTTTTGTTGATTAAAACACTGTAGCTGGAGAGGAGCCAGGGGACGGGCTGGTAATAGAATAAGAAACATTTAAGAACATTTGAAGGTCCGTCATCTTTACCTCTGCTCTTGTATGGAGGGTGGATCACTTCCAGCTTACATGTGACACTGCCAGAATGAAGCAACTCCATATAACTTTGCCCTTGTGTACATGCAGATAATTTTCTGCATGTTTACTGAGTCTGAGATGTCTCCAATGACAAGCTGGAATCTAACCTAGGTGTCCTCTGCTGTTGCTTTTAAGTTTTATTACTTGATTGATAGATAGCTGCGTTTGGATTCCTTTCAGTTTTCATCACACTTTTGGTTCCCTAAAATTTTTCAAAGGACTGCTCCCTTCTTTGTTAATGGGATATGTGAGTGAGAAGAGCCTGACATTTTTAACCTTTTATTTTTAGCCATTACAGGCAATTTCAGCCTGAGGTCCTTCACTTCAAGTTTGAATTTTAAAATGTAGGAGGGACATTTTGCAATTTTGCCAGCATCGCACCAACTTTTTAATGACCAAAAAAATGGTTGTGGTTGAGTGCGTAGCCACTGATGCACATGAAAATCTTCTTCTGCTTAAAGCTTCTTTGAGCTCCAAAAAGGTGAAACTCCCAGCTAAACTCTCAGACACGCCCAATTACTACTCTTATAGTCTTCACAGTTTCCAAACAAAACATGTATTGGAAACTTGAACATCCCTAGTATAATGGTGGGCAATTGATCTGGCCCATGAGAAAGCAGTAGTCAATCATTATTTTAAACTTACATTTTAGAACCTTTTTTTCATTTTAAGTACTTTAAGTAAAATAAAAAATGAAAAAAAATCTATGTACCGCACTTTCACTGTACATAAGGAAATGATTGTGTAACCTTTATGGTAGAAAAGCAATGCATGAATATTATGCCATCATGTCTCCTGCTTTGTCTTGACTCTTGGCCAACCACACTTTGGTCTTCCCAGATACTCTAGTTCTCCTGTATAACTTTATATTCATGCCAAGAACCACTGAGGAAACTTATACTAAATAAACATGTTAGATCTGACAATGTTCATGCAATGGGCCACAAAAGGAAGACTTCATCAGCATGGCCTCTATCTCTCTCTCACTCTTTCTCGCTGTCTCTCTCTCTCTCTCTCTCTCTCTCTCTTTGCCTTGATAAATGGAGAAGACAGCAGGGGTTTGGCTAAACAGAAATCTTGAAAAGAGATTACACTCTTTCTCTGCTCTCTCAGCCGCACAGGAGCGCTGAATGACCAAGCTGCTTTCTGTCTGATTGCCCCAAAGAACTAAAATCAGACGTCCTCTCAGTGGCAGGCCTCTGAGATACATCAGAATTGTGCTGGGACCCTGAGCTGCTGTCTCTATAAGCATAGATTTGGGTCTGTTGCTAGGACACATTTCGTTCCCAGTCAGGGATGGAGAAACAGTAGACAGAGCTGCTTGTGGGAAAGATTTCCAGTAAAAAAACAGTACAACAGTACAAAGTCCTCTGGACACGATTTCCATGAAAAAAATGCAATAGAAAGGCAGCATGTTAGGCTAGCATTGTACCTTCATTCAAACAGTAAATACTTAAGAGTTGTCTACATCAGTGGTTCCTAAACACCAGGCCACAGACTGACCAGAGACCAGGCTGGTACAATGTGGTATTAAGCAGAGGTCCACTATTTTCAAGTCAAGTAGGTTTTATTGTCATTTCAACCATATACACACATCACACAGTGATACGAGCCTCCAGGACCCAAGAGCAGGACAGAAAGAACTGAACTGAATACCACGAGGCCACAAGTGCAGACAGGACAAAAGAGTGTGCAAGAAAAACACAAGCACAACAATACAATTAGACAAGAGTTCGTACATTCAATAATAGCTACAGTCTGGATGATTACAGTATTTTGACAGGTACGATATTCTAGCAGCAGAGGTTACATGTACATGTTTTATCATAATTACTCACTTATCATTTTACTCAACCCCTTATTCCTCATTAGGGTCACAGGTACACAGAGCCTATCCCTGGGTCAATGGGCACAAGGTCAGCCCACTGCAGGGCACAGACACTCCCCATTCAGTCACACCTACGGTCAATTTTAGAATCTTCAACCCACTGGACATACATGTCTTTGGACTGTGGGAGAAACCAGAGATCACAGAAGTAACCCACACCAACAGGAGGAGAACATGCAAACTCCACACAAAAAAAACAGGGCCCAGATTCAAACCCCCAACCCTGGGGGTGTGAGGCAACAGTGCCACCCACTGCACCACCATGGGGCCTATTATAATCACTAAATCATTTATTAATATTATACCATAAATATCATATAGTTGTGTATAATGGTATATGTGGTCTACCATTATACACAATTTAGACCGTTTGGTTTTAATGGTGTCTATACATTATAATGGCCTTATGAATGCATTTGTGACTTTTGGTGAAAACGAATAATACGTTTCCGACTCTCCTTAGCCCCCCCAGCCATAAACACTCAGCTTGCCTTGATAGCATATTTACTCAGAAATACGTATTGGGACGGGAGGAGAACGGTTTCTTATTCATGCTGGCTTTAAGAACTCTCTGATCTTTCCTTACATTCTCATATCTTTCCCAGTGTCAGTCCTTTTCTTCTCTCCGTCCATCACTTGCCATTTTCACTTCGACCTTCTCCTTCCTTTTATATCCATTCTACTCCTCTGTCCCTCACACAAACCCTCCTGCCACCCCACCCCTCCCCACACACACACGCACACACACTGTCATAACCTGACACAGCTTGACACCTTTAATACCGCTCCTGACACTGTGATGGCTGATGCCAATTCTGATGCTGCTACAGTGAGCTCAGTAGAGTCTGGAGCTGCTCTGGTTCCTTGTTCACGGTCCAGTGCTGAGCACTGCAGGAGCTCCAGAAGTATGAAATGAGACACCGAGACGAACTTCAGGACAGGGTTGCTGGTTCAGTGTGGTTTAGTTGTCCTAAGTGGATGAGTAAGAGAAAATTCATGGCACAGACAGAAATATACATGCTTTCTGTAATATATATATATATATTGAAGACAGTGAAGGACTCCAGAGATCTGATTGCAAGAGGGAGTTTGTTCCACCAAGACTGAAAAGAGTCTTGATGCTTGTCGTCATGCTGCTTGATCAGTGCTGATAAGTAAGGAGGTGCAAATCTGTTATTGGCTGCATCTTAAGATATATATACACATTAATGCTGGGTAACAATTAAAATTCATACTCCCGATGAATCGCACGGATTCTGTGACTAATCACGATTAATCACATTTGTTACATGCCGGAGCCCCCCTCTAGACTAGCTGTGTGTCACTTTGTAAGAATAGGGAAGATATTTTCTTTGGTGTCGTCACTGGACCCTCTTGCTGGGTATTTGTTTTTGGTATAACCCTTACATTCACTGTACATATTTGCACTGGTTGTTTGTTCTTGTATTGGCTGTCCATTGAAAACACTCTTACTTGTATAATACACCTAGGTTGTTTCGGTAAACTGGTTTCGTGCTCCTTATTTCTGTGTCTGTTCCGTGTCCAACCTGAGTATTTTGATTAAACTGACTAACCTTCACATCTAGAAACCCTATAAATCATTCTTAAAATCCCCAACCATAACGCATTGTTATATGCAAAATAAAATAGTGCATATTTTATAAAGCTGACTGTTCGAGTCATTGTAAATTATACAATGACTGTCTGGCGACACCTGCATTCTATATTAAAGCTCATATTCTTCAAAAACCTACATTATTCCTTTCAAGGCACTCAAGGACACCTTACAGACAATTTTTATTATTTTATTTTTATTAGTTTAATTAACTAAAACTACTCTGCAACTTTTAACTTAAATGAAGTAATTCTGATTCACCTAAAATGTTAGAGTTATTACACTTCTAATACTAAGGTAACAGAACTGCAATTTGTTCATTTCTTAAATTATGATTGGCAGTTCAGTGAATAAATGACCTTAGTAATGATCGGTTAACAGTCTAAAGGGCTCCTCCAGTATCAGACGTTTAATTAAAGTAACTGACTGATGATTCACTGTAAAACTACTATTATTTCAGTCTTTAGTTAGTCTTCCTTTAGAAACATTGAAACAAACTAAATCTCAAATTGTAATTTTTAATGAAGCTGAAAAATAAGAAGTAGGAGAAGAAGAAGAAGAGTATCTGAAGGAAGAGTATCTGAAGGAACTAGAAGATCTCCACTGTAACATTTTAATGGTCCAATGAACCCATGCAAAACCCTTAAAAGATGTTTGTACAAACACACAGTTGATCATGGGTGATCATGGGTGGTCATGGTCATGGTCATGGGTTCGAATCCTACCTCCAGCACACCACCACTGGGTCCCTGAGCAAGACCCTTAACCCCAAGTTGCTCCAGGGAAGTTCCCTACCCTGTAGGCTTTGGATAAAAGCGTCTGATAAATGCCATAAATGTAAATGATTCATGTGCTTTTGTGCACATCTTTCAGGCTAAAGTCTTGCAGGGGGATGTGCTGCTCTGGCAGGGCTGTGGATGTTCCAGGCTGTGGCGACAATCTAAAAACTGGTGCTGCAGATGGTGGGGAAATTTATCCAGCCTGCAGGACCTGCTACTGCTGGAGCATCCTGAGGAGGAGAAGCACAGCAGTGCGGTCCTGCAGGGGGTGAGAGAGCTGCTGCTCAGGGCAGGAAGCAGCTCCTCAGGGGGGCTTGGCTGGAGGAGCCCTCACCCCAGTGCAGTGACTGTGGCTGAATATACCTGCGACACAGGGGATTAGACATGGCAGATGTGTGTGTGTGTGTGTGTGTGTGTGTGTGTGTGTGTGTGTGCGTGTGCGTGTGCGCGTGCGCGTGTGCGTGTGTGCGTGTGTGTGTGTGTGTGTGTGTGTGTGTGTGTGTGTGTGCAAGTATCTTCTCTTGTTAAGCTCTTATGGTTAATCTGGGTTGGAAAAGAGGCCCAAAGGATCCTATAAATTCATTTTAAATTGGGTTAACTTGGAAAGCAGTACATATCGTTATAACAGTAACTTGATTTTTGTTTGTACTTTATAGATCATGTTTATAGATCAATAGATCAGTACCACACAGTGGCAGTTAGATAGTTGCCCCTGCAATCAGATGGCTGTGGGTTAGGGTTAGGGTTAGGGTTAGGGTTAGGGTTTACATTACATTATGAGCATTTACATTTATGGCATTTATCAGCAGCTTTTATCTAAAGCGACATCCATTTCTTACCTACAGGGGGACAGTCATCCTGGAGCAACTCCGGGTTAAGGGTCTTGCTCAGGGACCCAGTGGTGGTGCTGAAGGTAGGATTCAAACCCATGACCTCTTTGTCCGGAGACAACTATCCTACCTGAGCAAGGTGCTGTCCCACACACTGCAAATGGATTCAATGCAGAGGAAGAATTTGCTGTCCAATTTGGCAAAAAGACCATGTACAATATTATGTGTAATTGTTTAGTATGTGCAATAGTCTTATCATGTGCAATATCACTAATTATGTTACTTTTGTTTACGTTTACGGCATTTAGCTGATGCTTTTCTCCAAAGTGACTTCCATTCCCTAATTACAGGGTTCTCCCTGGAACAACTTGGGCTAAAGGGTTATACACAATATTTTGTGTATAAAGAGTTGTGTATTTAATGCAGAGTATTTCTGGAGCATTTTATGTTGTGCAGTGTGTCTGTGCAATTGTGGCATCATTTCCTCCAGGAGTTCCTGTAGTCTCTTGTTGCAGGCTCCCTCATGGCCATTCCACCAGGGACCTGACATCAACTCAAGTTCCAAATTTTTAAGCAACATAATCAGTTATCAGATCTTTTGTCAGATCCACTAAAATATTGTTGTCTCTCTGTTCTTAAAATGCTCTGGCTATGTTGAGCTGCCAGGGAGCAATGAGGGATGAAAGGATGTCCTGCTGAGAAAATCATCTCCCTCTCCACAAAATTGCTATGAAAGAAATTGTTTAAACAGATTTAAATGACTAGAGCTGTTCATTAACCTACAAATGGTGAATGCAAACCGTGTAAATATATTCCATTAGTATTACTGAAGGAAAAAAATGCAGTGTGCAACTTTAAATTGCTTTTAAAAATAAATCAGATACACAGCAAAAAGGCACCAGCAAAAAAACAAACATTTTATTTCACTGCCTTTGCAGATCTTTATATTGTATTTCAAATCCTCCAGTTAAGGCCAAGCTGAGAGGTGTTAAGCTGGAATACAGGGAAAGTGCTGATAAGACCAGGCGGGGGGAGGTGGAGTGTTCAGCGTGTTATTGACAAAATAATAAATGAGAAGTGAAAATAAATGTTTAAAGACAAATGTAACATATATACACATAAACTAACAGGACTCATTCGATATTTTCTTTGAACTGTGTGTGTGTGTGTGTATGTGTGTGTGTTCTGATTTTGTGGCAAAATGAGAAAAACAAGACAGACCAATAAAAAAAAATAATAAAATGTTTCTCTCTTTTAATGAAGATGAAGATTAGAATTTAGCTTTCAACATTATTTTTTCAAACTGATATGTTTTGTAATATAGTGTATAACCATGTATGATTATATGCAAATGTTAACCTGCAGTCAAAAGACATGTCTTGTTGATTTTCTGGGTATATATATATATATTATACATTATTTCCTTAACGCCGACAATTATTTTATCGCGTGTTAACGCAGGTTTTTAAAAGTCTTTTATTTTGAAAGTCGGTGCTTTCACCGCAGTAACGCGCGCTGGGGCGGACTGGGACTGTCTTTACCAGGTTGGGTTTTCGCATCTTGGGCCTTTTTACAGAACGCACAGATCGCCAGTCCGCCACAGAACACCAGCGCTGAGCTATTAAATATGGACAAAAGTAATGGGACGTCTGACCCCCGCAAAAACCAGCCGACACGTACAGCGTCCCATTACTTTTGTCCATATAAGACACCTGAACGTTACACAAAATGCGACTTTAATAACCCTGGCTCCGCCCACATGCTTTGCAGCTGCTATATTGGCTCCGCCCCCATGTTCTGGGAACTTATTTTTCAATAACAAGCTAGATAAAACGTGAACGCCCTGCAGTGGCACATAGCTTTGGTTTTATATTAGATTTGATTACATTAATGTTTCTACAGAAATATTTGAACTTCAGCTGTGACTGTGTTAAAGAGAACACTGCGGTTAAAAATCCCCGTATTTGTTTACAGTCTTTTTTACAGTGTTATTCCACTTTCGTCATTAATAAAGATAAATCTGCACAAAGCAAACACATTTGTCTACTCCGATGATGATAAGAGGATTAAAAACAGTATATTTAGTACAGACTTAAAGGTGAGATTAATCGCGAGTTAACTGTGGCAAACATGAGATTAATCGCGATTAAATATTTTAATCTACTGACAGTCCTAATATATATATACCCCTGGCAAATTTTGACTTAAAGTTACTTTTATTCAACCAGCAAGTTATATTTTGACGGGAAATTACATAGGTGTCTCCAAAAAGATAATACAATGATGTACAAAGAGACATAATTGAGGGAAAAAAAACATTTCTCAGCTTTTATTTACATTGGAGCAAAAAGTGTCATGTTCAAAATTATTCATACCCTTCACAAACTGTCGCAGTCTCTGGGAAAATCTATACCATTCCAAATAGTCCAAGCTGTTCTAAAGCATCCTAATTACCCTGATTCATTGGGAACAGCTGTTGTAATCAACTCAACAGGTGAAAAACAGCAGCTCTCTGCAGTTGGTTTGTGGACAGTCATGGCTAAGACAAAGGAGCTC
>JBBPDE010232228.1:0-12604 GCA_037974605.1 Nannopetersius ansorgii | reverse complement strand
TTCATCTTCTTTCTCACACACGCTAGCACACATGCACTCTCCCCGTAGGGAATAGCAGGCATGCTGATTGAATATGACTTTGTTGTGCTAAGCTCATAATTCTCTTGCTGCTCCAGCACATCCAGCGGAATGGAAGTTCAGGGTCTTTTTTAAAAACATTATTGCAATATAGTATTGCATGATTGATAACTAATAACAGCTATACGTGCACGTAAAAAGTGGATATCCAGGACTCGTCTGCCACACCCCCTCGTGCTGGGTTGCTAAACACTCAACCTAACATAAGCCCTGTGTTTTTCGTTTTGTTCTTTTTAAAACCCTGTATTGTTATTACTGTAAATTAAATTACTGTATTTAACTGTTTATGTCAAAGAAAATGACAGTGCATACCAAAGAAAAAGCACGTGCTTGAATTACAGTACTGTGACAAGCCGGAACGGTAAGACTGGCTCCCATGAGCCTTTGCAGTAGGAGTTCATTTATTTTTGTGAGGGAATAGTTATTGAACATAGTAGTAGAGACTGTTTCTGTGTGTGTTATGTTGTGTAGTTGAGCCCTTCTCGCCAGGTACCCTTCCCCAAAGTGTTCGCTGCTGGAGTAGGGTGGCGGGCGACCGTACTCCAGCAGTTAATACAGCGGAAATATTAGTATTTCCTGCTGATGGTACGTGTACATTTGTGTGAATATTTTTATTCTTTTTTTTTTTTTTTTTTTAAACCACAAGGCATTTTTTCACAATACGTGAGTACTCTTGGAACATAACTGTATTGTGGACAGATTCACAGTGGGGGTGACTTACACACTGGACTACAAAGCATCAGACCATTGCTGTTTGAAGTGAATGCAGGGTGTCTAACATTGTAACATCACTGTCAGAAAATCAACCTGTTTCCCGTCATTTTATATATTTTATTGTCCAAAGTCCTACACCTGCAGTAGCACAGTATAAACCACCCTGACTTAAGGCATATGAACACAAATAAATGCTTCAAGTTTTACACAGGGCAGATGTCACACTGGATTAATATGACCTAATGTACACTTCGTTTGAAGCAGGTCTTTACAGTCAAAATGACTAGACAAGTCAGATTTAGTCAAAAAATTCATAAATTATTACTTTTCCCTACTACTCAGTAGTTAGACTGTTAATTTGACCATGTTCAATCGGGTCAGATTAGCTTTTGATACTGATTGACAGGTCTTGAAAACCCATGCTCATATCTACATGTTTATGTAATGTATGTATTCTGACTAAACCGGCACCAGAAAATACTTTTTATGTATTTTAAATTATGATATATGTCTGCTTTGCTCAGAGTTGCTCAAAGTGATGAAAAAAACTTGAAAAGAAATGAATAGAAAGACAACTTTTAACCAGCATCCAGACAACCACAGTCATGAGCTTATTCCAGGCCATTTCATAAAGCTAATAAAAAAAATGTAGTAATAGTTTTAAAGGCATTCTTATAGTGTGACTACAACTGGGTCTTAGTCTGTTCCAACTTCCATCAGAGAAAATAAATATCTTGTATGCCCAATGTAAGGGTTGAATGCTACCATTAAGTGGTAGCATTCATATTTTTCTTCCTTATCATGTGAATTTAGATTATATTACTTCAGTCAGTAATCTGTCCACCTTTTTTTCTTTTCTACTGTTTACAATTATATTTTATAATTATAATAATTTACAATACAATTGTAAATTATAATAATAATTTACACTTGTAGTGGCCTGATGAATTAAACCATTTTTATCAGTTACTGGAGATATTCAAGGAAAAATGTATCCCTGTGTTGGTATGAAACATTTTCCTAGCCAGAGTGGAAGTACAGCCTGTAGAAGGTTTTGGGTGGAACACCATTATCTTTCAAACTCTGCGCCTCACGAGTGTACCCTAAACAAGCGGGGCTACATGTAGTTTTCATAACAATTATTTAAATGATAAACCACATGATAAACAAAAGGACACAGAACAAGTTCTTTTCCACCTTAATGCCCATCATTTCAGGTTTACTAACGTACTGACTTGAGACCAGTCGTTTGGACTTCAGTTATGAAAAAGCAGACAAAAAATAGTAATAGGTGAGCTGCTTTCAGTCAGTGTCTGGAGTGACTGCAAACAGGACAACTGGTGCTCAGGCAGGTTCTGAAGCATACAACTTAAGAGAAAGAGTGAGCATACAATGTAAAATGAAAGCTGGTAGGATAGAAGGAAAGCGTACAGAAAAAACAGAAGAAAGAGAGGCAGGCACAGCTCAACACAGGGTGAACAAGGAGTTCTTTGTGTGTGTGTACTGAGGAGATTGTGCTCTCTGATGGGGGTGAAAGACAACACTGCCTCTCCACTCAACTATTACAAGCTCCCACCCACTCCTTTCAACTTGTACACTATTTTCTAAATAAGGTCTTGTTTAAGAACAAGAGAGGAGACTGGTGCTCCATGTGCAACTCAACAGGGTTTTAGAGTGAAAGGGAAAGCCAGGAAAGAAATAAACCTGAAAGGACAAGGAAAGGAACAATAATCCAATGCAGCACACTCAATTAAACTAGATGTAAGGAACCCCCATTTAAATAGAACCTTCATTAATTTCTCAGGATCTTTCCCTCAGTCATTATGTGAGGGATGTTACTGCATTTGCAACTCTTATAGGTAGAAGAGTGGTGTTGTTAAAGTAGATGGAAAACACTCCTCCAACTTTCAAACATTGGGTTAGAGATATGATGCTTATTTGATATTGGAGAAAATTCAGTACAGTACAACAGGGCGTTCTTCAAAGTTTTATAGCAGCCTTTTTTGGATATTGTTAAGAGGATGGAACCCTGTAATATATGACAGCGTGTTTATATTTTATGTTTATGTTTTAAAAATGTTACCGTTATACAAACATGATGCTTTGAAATTTTACTTGGTAAAAAGCCTGGGAGGACTGGGTGGGTATTATTGTAAAATATAATGAAAAAGAAAAAAAAAACCTTGGTGGAAAAAAAATAGAACCTTAATTATTAATTGGAAATGATTAGCTGGCAGTTTGCATCATGATACTGAGTTGTTCACACTCCCTTACAATGTGAAAACAGGTCTGAAAGAGGATATTTTAGTTTTTATATTTTCATCAAGTCTTTTAAGCTTTTCAACTTTAGTTTCACAATGGGAGGAAAAAAAGATCTTGAGGTATGAGAAGGAAGGGCAGCAGACATTTCCTTTATTAATGTCATTAAATTGTCAGCAGCATAAGAAAATAAACAGGCCTGAATGTACAGCTATAAGTCAAATAGACCACATCAGAGGGTCTTACTGTTGAAGAAAGAAGAAAGGAAAAATAAACAGAAGTAGTGATGGGGTCACTGGAAAGAAGAGCATAACGGTCTAAAGAAACATGCACAAAAGGGATGATGAACTTTCAATCCAGCAAGTGTTTATTTTTCCTTCATGCCCTCTCTCAATTCATCACTCTCTCTCTCTACACCTCCTCTTATTCTCTATCACTTCCTGCTTTCCCTCAGGACAAAGAGAGGGGCTACTGCGGAGATGACACATCCATTCCGCTCTGGGTGTTTCGTAATTGCTCTCACCTGAACATTCAGGTTCATATAGCCTGTATTTAATAAATTACACTGGGGTTCAATTAGACAGTGTGAAGATATCTGTGGGCCAATGCACATAAGCAAACAAAGCACTTGATTGTATCTCAACTGCTGTCTGTGACTGACTTCTCCACACAAAGACACACAAACAAATACACAAAGCGTGCTGAAAGATCATCACTCAGACTGTATGCCTAAAACGTCTTAATTTCTGAAGAAGCATAAGTCAAAACCCATCTATCCTGACAGAGTCTGCTCCTAAATCAGTACCACATGATGACAATCCATTGCCAACAGCTGAAAGTGGCATTCTGGTGGATAGCTGATGCGTGCATAACGTAAAATCCTGACATGACAGACCAAAAAAAAAAAAAAAGTATTTTACTTAGATTACTTCATCAGTCAAAAACCTAGAAGAGCTGATTTCACACAGATGTGCACAACAGCTTTGCGTTTTTAATTTTCTTTGTTTTAATTGATTTGTAATGGCTAAAGAGGCAAAAGCTAAAAGAAATCTGGGGGAAATACGTTAACACAATTACTTTCATGTTTGCATCCATTAATGCCCTTTTTTAACTACTAAATTATGGTAAATAAGGATACAATTAGACTTGAAGTGTCTATGTGCAATATAATGGGTATTTTAACTGTAAGAAAGTATCTGAGGAACGTAGCATAATCAGTAAATTAACCAATAAACTTGAATTCTGCTTTTTAAGATTCTTTACATTATGTGTCAGTTGGTATCTAACTAATCAGGGTGCCAGTACCTGATTCCACCTATTAAAAATACATATGATATACCAGGTATTTGTGTAACATCAGCAGAATACTGAATACAATCTAAAACTGACATCAGCAGAATCCAACCAAACCTAAAAACCCAGACACACTACTTGAGGAAAAAAGAACAAAAACTAGCCCCAGCTAAGGAGGACTGACAGTCAGTTTCCATCAGCTCAGTGTTGCATCCTGTCTCCTGTATTTATTTGCACACAACAACTCACTGCAATTGTCATGGCTGCCAAGCATTTTTAGTGTCTGTGTGAAAGGTAACAGCTATCTACAGCATTAGCCAGATGAAGACTACAAACATATAAAACTGCAAAATACAATGTAAAGAATAAATAGATGTTCTATAAGCTTCAAACATGTTCAAGCAAAACCCAGTTAGTGAAAGTAAAAGTAGATGACTGTTAGCTTAGTGCTGCGAGGGTAAAAAGTAAATGTTTGTACATTAAACAGGAAAATTAAACGAGCAGTTGGTGCATGTTCAAAGTTTAATGAAAATAGTTCAAATGTCCACGAGTTAGAGCAGCTTTAGAGCTCATGTTTCTGTGTATTTTCTAGGGCAGCACAATATGGACAAAACACATTGTGTTTGCAATGTCTTTCAATACATCGAGGGACCCATATCATAACGTTTCTGGAATGAAAGAGGCTTAAAGTATGTATTGCTAAAATTTCAAAACGTTCATTCAACCCTCACATTCATCCAGTTCATTTAGGGGAAAAAAGCTGGAGTTTTTTTTAATGCCACAAAATCAATGCATTTACATATATTTCCTGTATATGCAATATAGTCCCACTCATTCATCCTGAAGTTATAAGGAATGTTTAACCCATGTTTCTCCTTCTGAGTGAGCTGTAATACCGGGCAGCCGATCAAAAAGGGTAATTTACATTTATTAGTTCTATAGACACAGTAACTAAACCACCAGTATTATTCTAACAGATTAAGAGTGGCTGGGCAAAGGTATTTTCTGCGAAGGGGGCCGGGCAACTGCACTGTATTAAGGAGAGGATGAATGTATTGTGAGATTTTGAGCAGCAACCTCCTTCCCTCAGTCAGAGCACTGAAGAGGGTCTTCCAACATGACAATAACCCGAAGCACACAGTCAGGAAAACCAAGGAGTGGCTCCGTAAGAAGCATATCAAGGTTCTGGAGTGGCCTAGCCAGTCTCCAGACCTAAATCCAATAGAATGCTTGACCTCTGTAATTGCAGACAAAGACTTCTGTACCAAATATTAACATTGATTTTCTCATGTATTCAAATACTGATGTGCAGCAGTGCAATACAAATAAATTCGTATGTGATTTCCTGATATTTTTTTTTACATTCTGTCTCTCACAGTGGGAATGCACCTACAGTGTGAGTTTCAGACCCCTCCATGATTTCTAAGTGAGAGAACTTACAAAATCGCAGGGTGTTCTAATACTTATGTTCCTCACTGTAAGTATGAAAACACAGGTAAATCAGTGTCTGTAATGGTTAAAGATGGGTCAAATTCATTTTTGCATTACATTTTGGACTACCTTTGGATTACTTTACATTAGTTTCTGGTCAGCATCTTATTTGCATATTGCAGCCATCTGTGATATCAGTATTGCAGAGCCCAACAACATGGTAACAATTAACAGACTATTAAAAAACAATAAAAAAAAAAACCTTCAAAAACAATTATTTATACAAAAACAAAACGTTTGAATAGAAAAAGTAGTTAGAATTTTTATCTCCAGCGATGTGCACCTGAGTTAAAAATCTGCCTACTGTGTGTGTGTGTGTGTGTGTGTGTGTGTGTGTGTGTGTGTGTCCGCTCTTAAATGAAAGAGAATGAACTGCAAACAGCATTTATCTCCTCATGTGCTGACATGGAGCTATTGCTCATGGCTGACTGCCGACACTCGGCCTGATGCGTGAAGCCATATGACAGTTGGCTTAATGTGACGACACATTCACTTTATATTATAACGAGTTAGCTGTGTGTTTCTTCCTGTGGGCTAGCAGAGGGTTTAGGATGCTCATTTTATATGATGTGCATTAAATAAAAAAAGGTTTACTTTAAAGCACAGAAGTATATGAAGAATAAATCTCAGTACTGGAAATGGAACGGGAAAAGTGGTTCTACTGATGTTAGTCTAATGCAAAGTAATGTGCAGAGAAGGCAAACCGCTACAGTAGCATTAGCATTACTGGGTGTTACTACATCTGTGAAATATGGTTAGTACTGAAACAGATGAGTCATAGACAGCAAATTTGCTAAACAGGTTTTAAAGCTATACAAATACCAGGTGCCCGTGACCTGGGTGACACCTCTCCTTAAGAGAAGCAAAATGGGGGAAGTATTTCGGAGAGCAAGCCCTGAAGCAGCCTGTAAACCAACTGCAAATGGTCGCCATTTTCTACATCCTCTGCGCTCAGGTGGAGCAGACATATTACAATAGTACATCAAGCACTGGCCAGACAATATGAAACAATTTCTGGATGCAAAATGACCCTAATTACTGTTCTGGATGTTTACTGTTTTCAAATGCACTACATCTAACAAAGTGTATGACCTAGTTAACAAGTAAGTGGTTTTATGGAGTAAATCCTGCAGATTTGGAACTGTAGTGAGATTTGTAACAGTTTCTGGGTGAGAGACTGTGGTCCTTGTAGAATGGATTACTGAAGCTCACTGAACCCATGACTGGTCTGAAACAGACCAAAGCTCAGCTTTTCACTGTGTCCTCCTGGTCCTATGATGTGAATGTCATACAAAAAAAGGTACACATACACACAGCCACAATCAAGCTCATCCACAGTTATTAAACAGTCAGGCCAAATGAAGTTGAAAAATGTCGTATGGTAGATTTACAGACCACTGTTTGTACATGTGAAGCTTTTGCCTTTAAAGGGACTATGTTCTACATTCTCCTGTTTTTTTTTTTTTCATTTCCCCAAGCTACCTCATTTCAGTCTACCAATTCATTCAATCAAACAAGTCACAAGAGCACCACCAACTGAATAAGAAATGTTACAATTTTCATCCCAAATACACAAATGACGCAAAACAAGTTACAGACATACAGTATCTTTATACAAAACATGAGGTATCATTGAAAATATATTCTCAGGTAAAGGTTTCTTACACTTATAAGAAGCTAACTCATTTTCCTCTTATGACAACTAGTCAGATGCTGAGACACTCTAGGTGCACCCTTCCTTCCAGGGAAAAGCAATCTTAATGGTTCAGCAGACCAATACATTTTGAACAATGGCATGATTCCAACTTTGTGGACACAGTTTGGGGAAGAACCTTTTCTATTCCAGCATGACTGTGTCCCAGCGCACATATGATTTCAGTGTGGAAGAACTTGACTGGCCCACTCAGAGCCCTGACTACAGCCCCAACCAACACCTTTGGGATGAACTACAGCAGAGACTGCGACCCATCCCTTCTCGTCCAGCATCGGTGCCTGACCGATAAATGGGCTGCAAATTTCCACAGAAACAAGATCCAAGATCTTGTGAAAAGACTTCCAAGAAAAGTGGAAGCAGTTATAGCATATAAAAAACATTTTTTAAAATCTAATATTAATCAAAACAGTCAAACTCTATAACATCCATGCATTTTTAATGATTTAGCCAGGCATCCTATTGTAAGCTACACATAACAAAATAAATCAACCTTAATGTGAATTTTTTAACTAATAACTTTTAACTCATTTTAAATGCTTTAGTCATGTTCATCTGAATAACCCTGTAGGCTTTTGGTGTTTTGACCAAAGTGATTGATGGCCCAGTGTGCAACAGTACATAATAGCTTGTGTAGATTGTGTGTGTGAAAACGGTGAAGGGCGTATTTTATCTTGTTTTGCTAACAGCAGGTATAGCTTTTGTGGCTTCCCATTTTACTGCAGAATGACAAAGACTCACACACATAACGGATGCAAAAAGGACACACTCAGACACGCACGCACAGACACGCACGCACAGACACGCACGCACAGACACGCACGCACAGACACAGAGGATGACACCGTAATTTCATCATCTTGAGGAGTTACAGCTCCTTGCTCTCAACCTCCCCGCACTCTGCCTGTGTGCTTTTACTTATCTCTCAAATTCACTGGCTCTCTCTTGTTCTCCTCACAAACACCTCATATCACCCAAGCCATGTGACCATGTGTGCCTTTTAACACATTCACTCTCCATATCGCTGTGTGACAGACAGTGTCTCATGTCGGAAAGAAAGAGATGTGACCAGCAGATAGGAAAAATAAGTAACTACGTAAATAAATAAATAAGTAAATAAATTAATGTTGAAGGCTGTGTGAGATTTCATTAACTATATTATGCGATGATTAAGTCAAGTGGCAAGACTGTTAGAGCTGCATTCAACTGTCGGTGGTTCAACACATGGATCTCTCTTTCAGTTAAACTGTACATGTATATACACCCGATGTAAACACCCACACAAAGACATTACATACTCAACTTATCCATCAGTACCAGATGGGCTAGCCTTTGCGTCCCATGTGTATCAATGAACTGTGGACACTTATGACCTGACAAGGTGACAATTTGCCGCTGCAGGTGTTTTGATTAATGAAGGTTTTCATGTAATTCAACAAAAGTTTCATTTTTAAACAGAAAAGATATTGGCGATTCAGTGCATGTATGAAAGGGGATAAACTGCTGTTGCCAGAATAAGGAGATATATTTCAGTGTGTTGGTTTTGTGATATTACAAAAATTATTAATTGGGTCATTTTTCCCCCAATAAGGACTCTATGGATAGGGTAGAGTGGGCATACCATTTGAAACAATATTAGCAGGCTGATAGTTTGTCCATATTGCGGACCCTCACTGCACTTCATACAGAGCTTATAGCATAAATTTTAGATAACAACATGTATCAAATAACTGATTATTGGTACCTGTACCAGTCCAGAAATTCTATATAGAAATGAAAGAACTGAGCATGCACAGGGTAGAGCTCTACATTCCTGAGATTCAAATTCCCTAAATTGTTTGCAATCCATCCTGTTTTGATAGAGAATTGTTTTAACTCAGAGTGTGTAGGAGTGTAAGGTCGAGGGGGAATTCCAAGGACAGTTAAGTGTTTTAAGAGTTGTTTCTGACATCATATATCAGTCGTAGAGGTGATAGCGTGACACTATCACCAGTTACACCTCATGAGAAAAATGGAAAGGGGACAGGATGACTTTTAAGGAGAAGATGAATGGGGCCATTTTGAGAGATTTTGAGCAGCAACCTCCTTCCCTCAGTCAGAGCACTGAAGAGGGTCGTTCCAACATGACAATAACCCGAAGCACACAGCCAGGAAAACCAAAGAGTGGCTCCTTGGCATAAGAAGCATATCAAGGTTCTAGAGTGGCCTAGCCAGTCTCCAGACCTAAATCCAATCGAAATTCTTTAAAGGAGCTGAAACTCTGTGTTGCTCAGCACCAGCCCTGAAGCCTCACAAATCTAGAGGAGATCTGTGTGGAGGAATGGGCCAAAATCCCTGTTGCAGTTCTAACATGGTCAAGAATTACAGGAAACCTTTGACCTCTGTAATTGCAAACAAAGTCTTCTGTACAAAAAATTAACACAGATTTTCTCAGGTTAAACCCTCACCTGTCAAGATCAACTCATAATCTATAATGATGCAGGAATACAGCTGGAATAATAAATAACTACTGTTCCAGGAAAGTAACGTATGACCACCAATGGCAGACAGACAGACATACAACAAACAAATGTGGCACATTCTTTTCAGGGTTGGTGTCATCAGGAGACAAAATTTGGAATTCGCAGTTGTAAGTCCAAGAGCGCACTCTCTCTGGGTGAGTAGGATGGCCCTGCATCTCCTCCCATCACTCAACCTGAAGCTAACAAGCATGAGCATCTGTTAGCTGACAGAAATGGCAGTTAGTGTTCTAATGCAAACACGTTGAGTGGTCTAATTCATATTATTTCATTCCACTTAGGTTTTTAGTGGTTGCAAACCGACCATTTCTCTCAGTGTTCAGAGTTTGCAGGTGACTCAATACTGTACACTGCTCAACCAATCAGACTGCTGTATTTAGAGGCTTTATAAGGACTGTGTTGGCATATGAAATAACAATGCACATCTAGTGGTGCACTAACTTAGATACTTTTTCAAATAGTGCTGAAAATACTACAAAGCTGTTCAAAAACAAAAGCAAATATCTTCACGCTCACTGAAAAGATGAAATGAAATTTGGGTCTTACTTCCTTCAATGCTCATTCAAGAGATCAGAAATAGAACTGGATATAACTTTGGATTTACACACTCATGTGCACATGAGCAAAAAACGCCAAAACAGCACAATCAGCACATCCTGCCTCTAAAGAATTTCCTTTGAAATATCTATAAAGAAAGAAGCAGAACACAACCGACTGCTTTAATTCACATTTATAGCTTTGCTCAGGTCAGATGTGTGTGCCAATAGCCACTGCAAGCTCATGTGACACGGCAGGAGAAATCTACAGTCTACAGTATACAGAGGTGTAAAAAGTACCTGAAAACCATACTTGAGTAAAAGTACAGATACCTTACTGTAAAAATGACTCCATTACAAGTTACAAGTCACCAATTCCAATAAGACTTGAGTAAAAGTCTTGAAGTATCCGATTTTAAAGACAGTATTTTACTCGTACTGAATGTAGACTCAAAGAACACCAAGAAACATGAAAAACAAGAAACTGTTTATTAATGAGGTTTTATTTCCTAATATAGAAATGAAATTGAACACCTCAATATTTCAAAATAGCACATATAGGCAAATAGCATAGTACCTTCAGCACCCTGCAGATGGCGATATCGCCTCTTCCGCCCAAGATATTAGCCATGGCAGATAAAGATGCCGACTTGTCGCGCACAATCACGATGTAATGAGTAACGGTAAGTGTCCGTTCAGATGTAGTGGAGTACAGAGTACATATATTCAATCAGAAATGTAGTTGAGTAGAGAGTAAAAGATGCTTATATTTTTGATAGTACAAGTACAAAGTAGCCAAAAAAAATACAGTAACAGTAAATCCATTTACTCAAATACTTTACACCACTGACAGTATAACACCTACAATGAAATAACACTCAAAGAAAAATGAACTTCCCTGTTTGATATTTGACCATTAGAACATAAAGAACAGAAAATACAACACTGTACAAGGCTGGCTGTGCCTGTACATGGAAAAAATATTTCTCTCCAAACTGAATCTCTAACAAACTGTTCCAAAAAAGAACAAAAAAAATATCACAGAACAGTAGAGAGAGGCAGCAGATATAATATCACTACAAACACTCTACAGTCCAGTCATCACGTGCACACTGCTTCTATTTTAATAGAAATATCTTTCAAACTGACCATCTGAGTAGCTTGACTCTTGGCAGTCCACTCAGCTGCACAAGCCTGATTACAGTGCGTCTGAACGGAAAGAAAGAGAGCGAGGGG
Source organism: Nannopetersius ansorgii (assembly GCA_037974605.1). Taxonomy (NCBI): domain Eukaryota; kingdom Metazoa; phylum Chordata; class Actinopteri; order Characiformes; family Alestidae; genus Nannopetersius; species Nannopetersius ansorgii. The sequence goes on along the minus strand of JBBPDE010232228.1, from coordinate 767 downwards.
GAGAGGAAGAGGGACACAGGGATGGAGAGAGAGAGAGACAGAGAGACAGAGAGACAGAGAGAGAGAAAGAAAGAAAGAAACAAACAAACAAGAAAAAGAAAATGAAAGGGAGGGAGGACAATGAAAACAGACTAGAAAGAAACAGATTAAAGAAATAAAGAAAACGAAAGGGAGGGTGAAAATTGAAGACGGCCTAGACATAAAGAAAGAAAGGAAGAAATGGGGAGTAAAAGAAAGACAGAGACTGAAAGGAAAGGAAAAGAAAAAGGCTTGAGTGGTAATGAGTGGAGTTACCATAGAGACAAAAGATGACCTCTAGTTCAGGTTCAGGCTGGTCAGAGGTGGCTGGCAGCCCTCAGTGTTCTTTCAATCTGCACAGCAATCACCATTAACACTGCTCTACCACTATAATCAGCACACACAAGCATGCACACTCACACATGCAGAGCCGGCCACTGCAGCTACAGTGCAGCTGTCCAGAAATAAAGGTATTTTGTCAGAAACTGCACACACAAACACACAGCACCCAAAGAACAAAGTGTTCTAAAAAAGGTAAAACACGTCTTTCTTAATACCCTTCATTTTTCTATAAGAATCTTCCTGTCTGTGAATGTTATCAGGTCTTCTGCTTTTATAAACTGCTTGAATGAACAATAAACAGCCATGATAGCTGGAGCACTGTGTAGGTATACACACACACACACACACACACACACACACACACACACACAGTGCCCTACCTGCACACAAGGTAACCGGTTCGGTTC
>JBBPDE010232188.1:0-12608 GCA_037974605.1 Nannopetersius ansorgii | reverse complement strand
TTGTATGCTTCTGATTGCATTGCCACATACTCCTCAAACACCATAGTAAAATTTGCTGATGATACAACAGTGGTTGGGTTTATCATGAATAATGATGAAACACCATACAGAGAGGAAATAGACAGGCTGGTGGGAGGGTGTTCACAAAACAACTTAATATTGAACACCAACAAAACTAAACTGATAATTGACTTCAGGAGACACGGGATAGACCACTCACCTCTCAAAATCAAGGGAGTGGAAGTTGAAAGAGTTCGCAGCTTCAAATTACTGGGGACTCACATCACGGACGACCTCACATGGACCATCAATTCCACTGCCCTGGTAAAAAAGGCTCAACAGCGGCTCTATTTTCTACGGACACTGAAAAACAACGGCCTAGCAGCAGAGCTACTGAAAGCCTTTGATCACTGCTGTATTGAAAGCATATTGACATACTGCTTAACATCCTGGTATGCCAACTGCACAGTGGCTGATCGGAAGAGCCTCCAAAAAGTCATCAACACATCAAAAAAGATAGTAGGACTGCCGCTACCATCTCTTGAGGACATCTTCACAAACCGCGGTCTTCGCAGAACAACATACATCCTGGCAGCTCATACCTGTCACAGCTGCTCCTCTCTACTACCGCCTGGACGGCGCTTCAGAGCCGTAAAAGCACGAACCTCCAGACTGAAGAACAACTTCATACCTAGAGCTATAACTGAACTGAACTTGATGAAACTGGGCCCTCTCACTGCACAGCATCTGCAAATCTGATTTGATTTGAACTGAACTGACTGACTTGATTATGTTAATAGTCACTTAAAGGGCTAGGGGCACTGTGTAAGGTCTTAAGTTTTTTTTATAAGGTTTAAGTCTTTGTAAGGTTTTTAAGTTTTTATGTATGTATCTTCTCTCCTATGGGTGTGTGTGTGCATGTGTGCGAGTAAGAGGAATGTGAATGTTTATATCCACAATGCATTGCAAATTTCTTTGCACAAGGTGCAATGCCAATAAAGGTGAATTGAATTGAATTGAAATTGAATTAGTAAGGATTTATCTTATCTAATCTCTCTAAAATGCATCCAGTGCATCAGTACCAAGCAGAAGAACTATGTGTTATGGAAAGCCAGCTAAAAATCTAAAAATAAATTGCCTCCATTTTTATAAATGGACATTATGTTATTTTTGAATGATTGACTGTAGAGCCACAGTGAGCCTGAACACATTTCGGTGTCTAGTCTTCAAATGTAGGTGTTTTTAAACGTATTTGTTTTATTTACAACAGTATTTCAGCATAGTTAGTATAAGAAATAAAGGCTCTCTATAACCATGAGGGCTGATAGAGTTATTTCTGCATTTCTTTCTTTCTTTGGGCTTCGCACATGTTGCTAATGCTAATGCATCGAGTGGCAGCAAACGAAGGAATTTCCTCAGGGAAGTTTTCTGATCATGAGTCTGTGTTCAGTGACCGTTACATTACATTAATTTGGCAGATGCTTTTTTTCTCAAAGTTACAAACAATTTGAGGAAATGTGAGAAGTTCTAAATCTTTGTGCCAGAGTAGCGAAAGAAGAGAGAGGAGTAGAGGAGAGGAGATGCTTGCTGAACAGTCTTCTGGAGGCTTTTGAAGCATCCATGTCATGTTTAGAATGCAAAGCTATAGGCTCAATCTAAGAAAATGCACATTTAAAATGGTCTAGGAACTGACAGGTATAAATGCTCTGTGGATTACTGGAACATTTTGTAAACATCAGGCCATTATTATTAGTGAAAGTGACATTCGGTCATACGTGAAACACCACAGCACATGGCATGAACAGCACGAAACACTTCCTCTGCATTTAACCCATTCACCAAGTGAAGCAGGGGGCAGCAGGAACACGGCGCCGGGGAGCAGTGTGTGGGACAGTACCTTGCTCAGGGTACCTCAGTGGTGCCTAGCGGTCTTGGGGATCGAACCCAGACTTTATGATCACAGGGTGAATGCCCTAACCACTAGGCCACCAGCTGCCCCAAATCGGGCCATGCATCAGTGTGTACTGATGCTCCTACAGAGCTGTGGATGAGGAGGTTGTTAGTAGGAGGGAGGGATCAAGTTCAGTTTTCCCTGAATGGGTTCAGCCACACACTCACACAGCCTGGTGGACGACGCGGGACTTCTCCAGGAGGTATTCTGATATCTGAGCACCCACCACCGTCCCCCCACACGTGAACTTCATTTCGAGATACTTCCCGAAGCGGCTGGAGTTGTCGTTGATGACGGTGCAGGCGTTGCCGAAGGCCTCCACCAGGTTGTTCACCAGCAGGATCTTCTCCTGGAGGGTTCGGTTGTTTGCCTGCAAAATGAAAGAAACGTGACGCCATGATTCTGTGAGCAACATCAAAAATGCGCCATTATTAATCTTTTATAATCACACCTTCATGAATAAATAATTAAATGCTAAACAAGATTTGCTGTAGTCAGAACACTGCCATTTTACAAGCAGGTCTTTCACACAAATGTATCATTTTCTTTCTTTAAAAAACAACAGGTCTTGGCTTGCAAATCAACACTAATTAAGTTACTTTTTTACTCTTACATTTTTTAGGTTTATAAAACCTAGATTTTTATGTAACTTAGCTTTAGGGATTTACAAATAGACTGTTACACAGTTGTATGTACATGTTTGAACATCAGGCAGTAAAATAAGCACATTAACATTTATGGCATGTAACAGATGCTTTTATCCAAAGCGACTTCCACTCCCTACCTACAGGGGGCAGTCTCTCTGGGGATTAAGGGCTTTGCTCAGGAACCCAGTGGTGGTATGCTGCAGGTAGGATTCGAACCCATGACCTCTTGATCCACCACCACCCCAAATCACCAAGTAGATACTCTCTGACTTAAATAACGACCTTCTGTAAATGTTGCTGCACAATTTCTATTTATTCATCTATTTTAATTATTTCTATTACCCCATTTCAAATGTCTCTTTAATTCAGTTTAAATCATTTGATAACTATACCGCACAGTCTTGCATGCCGCCACTGGGGCTCATTTCACTGTTATTGTATAGGAATGTGTGTGAAAAATAAAGAATCTTGAAACTGAAAGCTACTGATTTAACAAAGTAAAAAGGTTTTATAAGCTACTCTGACGATCACTGACTCGTCGTTTAAAGGCTGCTGGCTGTCGGATTTCTTAGAAAGTCCACAAACCAAACGAAGGGAAATTTCCGCCAGACCTTGCCGAGCACCGTGAGCTGCTGGACCAGAAGATGGGCGCTCTCCGTCTTCCCTGCTCCGCTTTCTCCACTGATCACGATGCACTGTGGATGCGGAGGAGAGATTCAACAAAGGCATCAACCCAGTACAGAAACTCTGTTAAAGTACCTCGTGTGGAAACTAAGTTGCAAAAATTGCCTGTTTTGAATTTGCTGTTTGTGTGACATTTGACATTTAAGGGCACATTAACATGCCTGTGAATAACGGCAGCCGTGGCTAATGCTCATGCTAACAGACTTGGGAGCTTTCAGCTTTTGTTCACTAATGACGGTGTTGTTTGGTTCGACACTAGACTACATTTATTCCTCTCCAGAGAAAAGTTCTGCCAAAAAAATGGGATGTTCTGAAGCTAAGTATTTGCTAGAGGGGGGTAAACAACCCCAGAATTGACGATGGAACTGCTGGAGTGATGGAGCGACATCCAACATGAGCTGGAGTCGTGTTCGTTAGAAACCTTTATCGGTATCTGACCTCACGAATGTTCTTCTGGCTGAATGCAACAAAATCATCACAACAATGTTCTAGAATCTAGCCTAAAGCCTATAAAGAAGAGTAGAGACTGTTGTGGGGGTCAAACTTCCAATTAATATCCATGATTTTAGAAGAAACGCTGGATAAGCAGCAGACAGTGAAGAATGCGCACATTTTCTTCCTTCTTCGCTAGAAAAGCTAGAGGTACTTTGCCAAAGGTATGCAGGAACTGTTCTGTACTTAAACTGTGCTGTAAAAGTTTCTGACTAAATTCTCTCCACAGTTTCTGGTCGGTCGTCCTAAAACCGCGTCCATGGATTCGAACCTGCGGAGAGTTTTTCTGTCAGAGCCGCTTTTGTTATTGCACTCTTTTATTATTTCTGGTCTTGTTTGAGTGTTGAATGTTCTCTCTGTGTTCTTTATCCATGTGATGAGAACCGAATCCAGAGAACCTGTTAGTGCCGTCCTGGATCTCCTTCACGTTTTTCTCAGAGTTAAAGATAAATTTAAAGTTAAAGATTAAATGTATCTTCAGCCCAGACACACAGTGGAGCTGGAGCTTCATCACTTCCCAGCTGTTAGTTTTGTGTCTCCGTTGTTGGTTTTTGTGTGAACAGATAAATAAACAGTGTCCTCTTTTTCCATATTGTGACGACATTTCAACCAGTCAGAAAGTAGTGATAGACAGTTATCCCCACACACGTATATTTTGAATAGTTTGATGCCCACAATAACGCGGAAACTGCAAATATCCTCCACATTGTTTTGCTTTTTTGTGGCAATAAATATATTTTTTCTAAATGTTTTCACACAAGCGGACCTGTTCACTTCGACACGGTGTCCCAATACATTTGTCCCATGACCTTCTGAGTTGAATACGCCGGTGGGAAAAGCACTCAGACACTTCAGTCTCCACAGTTGGGTGGATCTCCAGGAGGCCTCTCCAGCGAGCCCTGATTTGTGTGTTTGGCCGCAGTAGATCAGGGGTCACTCCCCGAAAGCCGTGAGCCGGAGCGCATTCAGACGCGTCCGTCTTTAAATGCGATCCGGGTGTAAACTGTTGTCTCACAACCTTCCGAGCTGCAGATCTGGGCGGGGAATTTAAATTCAAATACAAGTTAAAGGTGTTCTGGGCGCGGCCCACTTTTAGCCCTGCCATCAAGAGCTCAGGTTTGACTGGTGTTCAGGTCCATTTATTTGGAATGGAAAAGCATTTGTTGGCGGTCCGACCCGGTTCTCTGCCAGTGAACAGCGGTATAGATGTAGTACCTGATCTGCATTGTAGGATACCATGGACTGGTAGGCGATATCTGCAACAGCAAATATGTGAGGAGGGTTTGCAGTGCGTTTGGCTCCAATGTACATCTTTGTGTTCTGTCGAAGAGAAGACAATTTTATTCAGGTTTGAAATGCAGACATGTTTGAACAATGCATAAATGTTGTTTGCCAAAAAAAAGGAGTGTTCTAAAGGATGGCAGAGGCCACGGTGACGCAAGACAGATTGTGGCTGTCAGGGAAGACAGAGGTGGGAGGGGGAAATAAATGGCGAGAGGAAGAGAGGAACGAGCAGGAGATGGGAGGCAGGGAACGCTGATGATATCCATGATGAAGTATTGCCACCTTAGGTCTGTGGTGTGTGACAGTGCATGCATATATACACATAAACACACACCTCCTGAGTATACAGATCCATCTTGTGGAATGGGTTGACTGCAATAAGGATGTCCCCCACGTACGTGTAGATCTCGTCCTTGGCGTAGCGTTTCTGTAGATACTCTGTGACTGTGTTCTAATGAAAAAGAGTCTCAGGTTAGAGCACAGCATCATTTCCCAAGACCCACCAGTGTTACATCACAACATGAGTAAATTTTTACTCATATAAAACAACCGGTGACCATTTTTTTTTGCTTTTTTTTTGTTTATATTTCAAGAAATCAATCATTTATTTTTGCTTAGCGCACTAGCAGATTTTATTAATAGGATATTTCATACATTATATGAGGCTAATGCAGCTAATAAATAATGAAGGGTCATACCTAACCAATTAGCAAACAGCATGCAACACAGTGCACAGAGGCAGGGGTGTGGAGGGGAGCCACCATATTTTAGTTTTAACATTTAAATTTTTAACATTTTAGTTAACAGCTAAGCATCATTACAAAAATATATGAACATAAAAGCTGCAGTATCTCTGCACTGGTTAAGCTAATGCTGCATTTTTATTGTGACGAGTCAAGTCATTTCCCTCACCAAGTCACTTCCCTCACCAAGTCATTTCCCTTACCAAGTCATTTCCCTCACCAAGTCACTTCCCTCACCAAGTCACTTTCCTCACCAAGTCACTTCCCTCACCAAGTCACTTCCCTCACCAAGTCACTTTCCTTACCAAGTCACTTCCCTCACCAAGTCACTTTCCTTACCCAGTCACTTCCCCAACAAGTCACTTTCCTCACCAAGTCACTTCCCTCACCAAGTCACTTTCCTAGCAAGTCACTTCCCTCACCCAGTCACTTTCCTTACCAAGTCACTTCCCCCAACAAGTCACTTCCCTCACCGAGTCACTTCCCTCACCAAATCACTTCCTTCACCAAGTCACTTCCCTCACCAAGTCACTTTCCTAGCAAGTCACTTTCCTAGCAAGTCACTTCCCTCACCAAGTCACTTTCCTTACTAAGTAATTTCTTTCACCAACTCACTTCCCCACCAAGTCACTTCCCCACCAAGTCACTTCCCTCACAAACTCACTCTCCCCGCCAAGTCACTTCCCTCACCAACTCACTTTCCGCACCAATTCACTTTCTTTACTAAGTCACTTCCCCCGCCAAGTCACTTCTCTCGCTAAGTCACTTCATGTGTTGGATGTTTTGATGCTAAAACATTCTCTGTTGGATAACACTGTATGATAAATCGTTATCCAACATATAGTACCTAACTTAACCCTAACCCTAACTCGTAGTATAATGGATAAAAGTATGTTGATGACTTGAGTCTGTTCTGTATTGTTTGCATTTTTACTTCTAATAAAGTATTATAGATAGGGGTTTTATTATAAACAGAGTATAATATAGAATCTACTGTATTTTGAACATTGTACATGGAGTTTTTGACTATAAGTAGAGTATAATAGTATTATAGTGTTATTAATAATGTTTTTTATTATGAGTTTTTGTAATGTGTTACACATTACATGTCTTTGCCAGTCTATTTCTTTGATGCAAGACTTTATGACCCCATTGCCAGAGGGCCACATTACCACACAGTTTATCATTTTCCCTCCTCTAACCCACACGATTCAGCTTGTGAAAGACGAGGTGACTCAGGTGCGTCAGAGCAGGAACAGCAGCAGAATGGGTTTTGACGACACTTGGCCCAAAGTGAATCGCAGTCGGTACCGCCTGAGGACATTTTGCATGCACTTAAGACCACACAAGACAGATCTCACGCCATCCCGGCCTATCAGCTGCCACCATCACTCCAAGGACATGAAAATAAAGTGAGCATCGAATTCCTCTCGGCCAACCCCACAGCTTAGACGAATGGAGAAAATGTATCTCCAGGACCTGGAGCGATTCGTATCTTTCAATACGTCAATGGGAACCATCCGCTTGATAAATCGCCACAAATGCTTCTTTTCCACAAACTGTTATTGTTCTCTAATCTGGTCGTTCATTCATCCGACGTTTAAAAATAGAGCTGCTGGGGCGAGTTTTCCTCGCCTGACGTTCTCACTGAAAAGGCAGAGGCAGAGTGTATTGAAAAATCCTCTTTTACCCCAGATGTACAGCAGAGTGGGGGCTGAGCATTAGTGCACTCGTCTACAGGGTTGTGTGTAGATGCTCTGAGTTGTGAGAATGGTTTATAAGACATACTTCGTCAAGCACTTCGAGGGTCGCGAGGTCATCCACATCATCCGCTGCCTGGTCATGAGACTTCATGTTACTGCCTTTTTTAGTGTGGATCCTCTCATGCCTGAAACAAAGAACAAGAATTACAGGAACACAGTGATGAGGATGGAAGTGTGACACTGGCTGAGGCACTTCAGAGGTTCAACATCAGACCATTCTCAGTTTCAGTAACTCCACGACTGACTTCAGTCTCATATGTTTTCCAGTCAGTCCTGAATGTGTTCTTCAAAGTCAAATTCAATCATATTCACCTTTTGTTCCCACAGGTATGTTTCCCATTAGCGCTTCAGGATTGAGCTTTATCACTGAGGTCAAAATGCATAGCTAGCTCAAATGCTAAATATTATAGCAGCTCCATGGAGAACTTCAGCCTCCACCAGCTCCCAGACTAGAGTGGATAAAAGGTGAAGGCTGGTTTATTGGTAACAGAGACTTAGCATGTGGTCTTCACCACAGGAGGTCTGTAGAGGCTAAGCCTGGAGCCTCAGTGCTCTTCTATAACACTGACCCTGGTCTACAACAACATATTCCCAGCTCAAAGCTACGCAGGGCTCAGTGCTGAAGGTGGCCTACATCATCATCACATGTGCATCACATAACTCTGGGGCAGTTTTACTGCTGCTGGGCATCTGAGGAGTGTGTGTGTGTGTGTGTGTGTGTGTGTGTGTGTGTGTGTGTGTGTATTCTTTTGTGAACTGTGAGGGTGTAACTGTTCAGTGTGAGGGTGTAAAAAAAAGAAACGCCTCCATATGTGTTGAGAGTGCAGTAGTGTGTGTGTGTGTGTGTGTGTGTGTGTGTGTGTGTGTGTGTGTGTGTGTGTGTGTGAGTCTTGGTATACTGTTGGTATACTGTTATTAAAAAATAAGAGCAGGAAAAACAGGTCATTGTGGTTTGCAGATTATTTTGAATGAATGAAAATCATCAGAAAAATCATTCTGTTTACATTATTTTGACAGACATGACATGGTTGCTATAACACTAGGAAACAAATGTCTATGAAAGTTCTGTTTCATTGCAATTTCTGGTGTTTCTTAGTCATGATTTGCTGATTCAGAAAATCACATCAGTGTTTTCCTTCCTTCAGTGGTTCTAGAGATAAACTAAATTATCTGTATATTTTAAATATTTTAATTTTTAATACTGCTATTATTTTATATTAGTCTCACTGTGAGAGTCGGCACCCTGTTGTCTACATGTACAACAAACACACACCAGATTAATCTGCAGGAAGGTATCAGTAGAACTGTCAGCCAAGCTTAGATTTTTTTCCCTAATGAATAAATAAAGGTTTCCACTGAAATCAGCGCCGAGATTGAATAAGCAACACTACAGAAGTGAATTAAGTACGTTTTTGTTGCCTGGTGTAATAAGCAATCAGGACTGTGTTTGATTCTGCCATGATTTCCAGCCCATTTTAGACTTACCAGCTGAATTGAATTGTCAGATCTCCACAAAACGATTCCATTATTAGCATTTTTACAAGAACAACAAGGCAAATACTAGCAGATACCAGTAGCAGACAACACGACTTGGTTAGTACACTGCACACTGAAGGTGGAGAAGCTCTAGCTACTGTACAGAACTACGCTTAGTGTCTGCTTGGGGAAAAAACAGACAAACTGATTTGAAGCTAGTAGGTTCTAGCTTACCAGCTCATGAAGATCCCCTACCTGTCATTACTGTCTCTCCTCTCAGTCTTTCCATGGTGGCTTAAACGACAGAAACAACGTGAACATCTTAGACGCACAGCAAATACTGAGCTTCCCACAGACAGAAATTGAAACCCTGTCAGACGGCATTAAGACCTTTTGTTTGGTGACAAAGGAGCACCAGCCCTCGGGATCGGGCTCCGCTCAGCCTTCATATGGACCAGGCTTTATCCAAAACTGCGAGATCCGGTCATGGTTTAAAAACAGAATGATGGGAGGTACTCTACTACTTTTCCAGGAAATACAAAATCTATTGGGCTTTCATACACCGTCACTAGGCACTACGAGATACTATCACAACCAGAGATGGGTGGTTATTTGTGTTTTCCAGTAAAATACCTGGTTTTCTCAATCACTCCCATCTGCTGGTTGAGGTCAATGAGTTCCATCAGCTGTTTCTGTAAAGTCTTCTCATGACCTGCGATCTGTTTGATGAAGGCATGCTGGAGGAGATCCTGAACATTCGGCCGCAGCTCGAAGTCTTTTATCAGACACCTGCGCCGAACACACACCACACAAAACCTTGTTACCGTTTCTGAACACGTAGTTCACTGGAGTAATAACTGATTGGAAGAATAACGAGGCAAATTATGAAGGGGAACGACAAGATATTGGACTGAAATGAATAATCAGAAATGATTCGCTAAGTATAACACCAGCAGTTAGAATAAAAATAAATACACGCAGCTACAAACTAATAACCTGACTGATTTCCTCTGGTTTTGCATATTTGTCACACTAAATGGTTTCAGATCCTCATTCAACTCAAAATAGTTTTTTTTTTAATTATCATTTAGTTTATTGAAGAACAAAAGTCCTACAATGTTCACTCCAAGGACATGAAATTAAAATTAACACTATTATAGTAATATAATAATAGCTGGTTTTGTCACATTGAGCAGTTAGAACAGTATGAAAAGGAGGTCAGTCTTTCAAATTGCTGTGGAGGAATTCTGGCCTACTGTTGTTTCCAGACCTTTTCTGGTAGGTAGGCCACTTCTGGGAAGATTCGCTACTGTTCCAAATGTTCTTTTTTGTAGTTTGTGTGTGCGTTGTTGAAGTGTCAGTCATATTTCAAGTCATTTCTTTCTTATCTCTTTAAGAATTTCCTTTGATTTCATAGAATGCTAGTTGTTGAGACCTTTTGTTCTACTTCATGTTGCTACAATAGTTTTAATTTAGAGTCCAATTGATCCCAATTATCAAGCAATTCTTGTTTTACTGGATATCTGATTATTGCTTCACACAGGACCAGTTGGTGGTTTTCCATTTAAGAACTGTTTACTTAAATTATGTTTGCTGTATCAAACTTTGAAGATCGGAATCAATAAAGTGTGACATAAATAAAAAGAAATCATTAATAAATCCCTTTTCAGACTACCTTTGCTAAAAACACATCAATTATCAGAGGTAACAAGCGGCAAGTGTGCTTTCGATCGCCTGATATTTTGAAAACCCATTTCACTCACTTGCAAATGAAATCGTTAAACTGCTCGGACCAGATTTCTGGCTGGTGTAGAGTTGGCGGAGGGTTTCTGCAAAAGAAGGAAGAGAGACCGACATAAGAAAAAGAGAAGAGACCATTTTTTTCATGGTTTCTCTGTTTTTCAAACAGAGTTCGTTGGAATCGTCTGAAAAACTGATGCTTCAAAATGTTCTTAATATTGTTTCTTTGCTGTCCCTCGCTACCTAACTCCTGAACTAGGGAAAGTCCAAATTTGGAACACAGAAACAATTAAGCCATGGTTTAAACACACCGATCACTGTTACATGCCATGGTGGACACAGAGTAAAGGCACAGTGCTACAATTTAATATTTATTAAAGGTAGTTGTTTAGAGCTCTATCAACCAAGAAGAAAGACATTATTCCCAATAATGAATCTTATACCACCTTAAAGGTCTCATTTCTTTCAGTCCTCACACAGATCAGTCTATTCAGGCTCTAGGAGTTAAAGGGACCTTTGGAAAGAGTTTCTCTTTGCTGTCCACCTGAAGAGTGCGTCTACTACGCATAGTGCCCTGACCACAAAATTACTGAATTTAGAGGAAATGTAATGTAATTGTGTGCAAAGGATTGGGCACCCTCCGTTAAATGGCAGAGTGCAAACAGGTTCAAATCCACTTTAGAAACCATTTTTTTCTTGGTTAAAGTTATTTTGCTGAATTTTACAGTTTTACAATATATTAAATCTTTATAAATGTACATAAATATAAGAGAAATGCAAATAAATAGAAATGTATAACAGAAACAATTCAGGCTTCCAGGGGGGTGCTGCTGCTATTTTTAGCTTCATATTGTTATGTTGTCTATAATGTAATTATTATTGTTGTCTATAATTGTACATAATTTAATCTATCTGAGAATCTGTCATGTATTGGTTATCTGAATATATTTGATTATTATAAAGTGAGTTTGTGTTTCCTTTATTGAAATTCCATCCTCCACGTCACCCAACAAAACACATAAGGCCAGAAGAGCCGTAAAGCTGTGCCCTTACCATCCAGATCCGCACGCAGATAGACACTTAACAGCATCCCTAAGGACCTGACAAGCCCACACTGCAGCCGAACAATCGAGCTAATTAGACATAATTTAGTGCCCCGTGTAAAGAGCCTTTTAGCAGAGGCAGCCCAACCTTCAGTGAGGCACTCCAGGCGGGCGGCCCCTGCGCCTGTCCTGCTCTCTTCTGTCCCGTGACAGCGATTAATTACTCTAATGGTGTGTGTGGGGGGGGCATACATCTCTGCTTATCACACGCTACACCCAGCAAAGACAGGGGCCTGACAGACGGTTAGAAACGAGTTTTGTCGCCCAAACGCTTAGACTATTAAAATGCTTTCTTATCAGGAGGCCAAAACACAGCGTGAAGGAAAAAAAACAAGCCTGGCTGAAAAACAAGGTCTGCAGCTGAAAGCAGAGAACGCTCAAAAGGGCGTTTAGTACTCAGCTCAGGTGCTTTTTGTTTTGGTGCAGGTCTTTTCCCTTTCTCTGTCAACCCACGCCACAACAAATAAACGATTCAGGTCCCAAACAGCCACATGCGCATAAACAGGAACACCTTTGACTGAGAATACACAGAAACAGCAGTTCAGCCAAAACCATGTCGGCGTGTAAAAGCTGAGAGCAGTGATGTGTAGCAGAAATATCCTCAGATGGGGACTTGAGTCGCACTTTAGTCACATAAACAAAGACTTGTGACTTTAGACTTCCCTCAGCGACTCGAGACTTGACTCGGACTCGGTGCTGTGACTCGTGAGTCAAAACTCGTAAAC
>JBBPDE010232162.1:0-12611 GCA_037974605.1 Nannopetersius ansorgii | reverse complement strand
ACACACACACACACACACACACACACACACACACACACACACTTTTACGTTTCTCAGACATTGGGATTTTATGAATTGAATGTGTACAAGACTAAATTGTGCGCACCCCCTGCAATCTCTAGCGCCCCCCTAAGGGTGACCCAGACCCCAGGTTGGGAACCACTGCTCTACATCTAAGAATACCATTATAGAACCCTTGTTGACCAGATATTATTTACGCATTGAATTAGTTCCATATAAGTAACTGAAGTGTTAAAAGTTACTGAACAGTGTCTTGAGATTAGTAACTAAATAATGAACCTGGGTTGTCTCACCCTTTAAGTAAACGGCTGAACACTTCATCAGCATCATTCGGAGCGTGCTGCCTCTTCCTGTCACCTTGCATCCTGACACTGGCCCAACTCACAACCTCTTCATCCAGCAGCTGCTCGTCCTCCTCTCCTTCTGCCCGTGAGCTCTCCATTAGACTTGCACTGCTGGTGCCGGAGGTGCCCAGCACGCTGCGGTCGCTGCCGAACGCGGAGTCCACATCCTCCTGCTCGGCCAGTATGGCCTCATCAATGTCAGTCTCTCTATAGCAGCGCAGAGGTACAGCATCCAGGTCCGTTTCCGAGTATTTGATGGTCCGTCTGATGATGCCGGTCTGTGGTGAGTTTGATGAAGAAGGTGGATTTACCAGTTCCACTTCCACCTGCTGAACCTCATGGCTGGAGGCCTTCTGGGAGTCAGATGTTGGCCTGTGTCTGGCTGATGAGGACAGAGGAGATGGTGTAAAAGAACCACTGGAACAGCCACTAGAGGGCGTCGTGGAGGATGCTGAACCTTGTCCAGAAATTGAGAAGCGGGTAATTTGATTAGTAAACATACAGTTTGGCAAAAAATAAAATGTACAGAATTATCTCATTACTTGCAAAATGCCACTGCTTTGAGTTTCTGAACATCATATGACATACTGTTTATTATACAAATGGGTAAATTATACATAGCTACAACCATAGTATTTGCCATTTGAAGCCTGAATTTCATCTCTGCTCTAAACCCATAAGAGTATTTTTTTTATTAAATAAGGTAAAAGATTTTTTTTAAACCACTGTAGTCAACTTTATTATGGTGCATTTGTTCAACCAATGTTGCATAAATAAAATATTAAAAAAAAAACTACGAAATGAAAGATGGTAAGCAAGGTCCTGTCGAATCCCATTACAGACCTGGCTAATGTAGCATTAGAAGTCTTTCCAGAGCAAGGAATAAAGCCTCAGACTCATATGCCTAGGGCAACAGCATTAACAACTACACCACACCATCTGCAATATGGCAATACCATCTAATGCCACGATTTGGCCCTTGTAAAAATATCTCGAATCCCAATCCTCACCCATTTTTCCTGTTTCCAACACACTGACTTCAAAAACTGACTGTTTATTTGCTGTCTATTTATCTCCCACCCCTTTACAGTTAAACACCTGTTATTTACTTTACCATATTAATGTTGTGGTTGATCAGTTAAAGGAAATATATTTGCCGTTACTAAACAGCTTGTAGACTGAGGTATTCAATTTACAGAATGGTAAGCAGTGAGCAATAGTAGCCTCATATTGAGTAAAACCACACAAACTTCAGAAATGAAACAAGTTTTGGTGGTTCAGCTAAAGGTAAAAGTGATATAAATTTCATTTCTGTTAAACCATGACTTTAATTTGTCCAGTGGTAAATTTACCACAGACAAATTTTAATATGAATTAAAATTATTCCACATTTGCCGTGGATCTCACATATCAGTGACAAAACCGATTTGTACAGATACTACTGAATAGACTGGTAGGAACTTGAGTGACAGGTCCTGAGTGAATCATTGTCTCCTACCTACTTCAATATCTCTGACGTCAGTGGATAGTAAACACCTTCTCAGACAGCACCGAATCCAAACACAAGCCAAACAATGACTCACTGAACCTAAAAACAATCTAATCTGCATCCTAAATAAGTACAGACATATTTACGACCAGTTCCATGGCAGGAAAGAAAACAACAATTATGCTCTGCTCAAATAAACAATCGCCTGGTTGTGGGCAATGAAATTAAGAGACTGGAGTAAATGCATGAAATACAAGGGGCAGGAAGAGTGAGCTCCTTATTTCATGCTACAGTGGCTCGATCCTTTCACATAATTGGATTACATGTTCATTGTGTGGCTTAAAGCTTGTTTTCAAGAAAAGGCAGATGAAAGGGAGAGATAACTACGAGAGAGAGAGAGAGAGAGAGAGAGAGAGAGAGAGAGATAACTACGAGAGAGAGAGAGAGAGATAACTACGAGAGAGAGAGAGAGAGAGAGAGAGAGAGAGAGAGAGAGAGAGAGAGAGAGATGGTAATTCTGAGTGTTTTGGGTGGTCCTCTGAAATGTTCTCACCTTTGACTACGTTGTGGTCTTCTGAAGGCTTCCCAAACAGGAACTCCCATTTGGCACGAGCTATTTTTTGAGAGTGCGAGGAAGGGCCTAACAGTGACGATCCACTGTCCGACTACAACACACAATTAAATTAGCAAGAAGTTCTGTCAGCAAATTGAATCCAGCAAGCCATAGTCATTAATTAGGTTTGTTTATCGTCTATGACAAAGCTGGTAAAAGATAGAACATGTGTCCCAACGTTTGTAGACACCTGGTCACTCAGTGTTTCTTCTGAAATGAAGGGTATTAAAGGCCCATTCCACAGAAAAAATGCATCACATTTTAAAACAAAACAGCTTGACGCTGTATGTAAACATGCTCACTCCATACCGTAAATCAAACCATGTGGAATTAACTGCATTTGCTATCACAAGAACCAACATATTTTAATGCATGTATTTTGCTACAGAGCTTGAAGAAGGTTATATCATGCTGTATTGTGTTATAGTTGATCTGCCTTTCCCTCTTGACTGTTTCAGAAAAATGTCCTTTATGCTTTCTCGAAGTTTGTTTGATCTGTAACCCAAGCACTCACTAAAGATCACATATGGCAGCATGACAACCAGATCAGGAAATCAAGGATAGAGACAAGACATGTACATGTGTCGACTTTTAAGCCACAGTGACAAAAGCAGCCTGGTTCATTCTAAGTCATTGAGAGATCTTGGAAACTGTCAGGTAGGTGTGAATTACAACAGGTTTTGGTACAGAAACCCATTAACACCCAATTATATCTTAATTTACTGCCCTTACTGACTACTTAAGTGTGCCTATGGATTTCTATATTACCTATTAAAATACAAAAAAATGGATTTGAGGAAGGCTGTTCTAAAACAAAACAGGTCCAACTTGATGCCTCACCTGAATACCCACGGTCCCCGTGTTGCTCCTGTGATTGGTCTCTGGAGAAATGCAATCTCTCTCAAGCAAAGTCCCCTCCACCAGGCTGCCTGTAACTCCACTAGACATCTGGGACAAAGCACTGCTCTGCTCCCCATCTGAACGACCCTCGCCTCTTATCTCTCTGTGCACTGGGGTCCTCTGACAGGTCTCCTGAGAGCCCAGCACAGCTGGACCATTTCTTGCCTGCTTGCTCAACTCCTCTGAGGATGTACCCAATTGAGTTCCAGCACCAAATACGTCCCTCTTACTGGAGTCCTCCCTGATTCTTGAGGAATGCTCTTCTCTCCAGCATTGCTGCTGGGAGGTCCTGGTAACTGAGTTATGTCCTTTGCCGTGTCTCCTGTTGCTCTCTGGACTGTCTCGGAGACCAGATTCATACCACGATTCATAATGTCTGTATTCAAGTCCTGAGGAACAGTTCCCGCTTGAATATTGCGGAGGGAGGTGACGATATAAAACTGGATTCTCTTTTCTTGCCAGCCCCACTCTCTCTTGTTGTGGGTCTCTGGTGGGAGAGGTGGACACTAGATCCACACGGTGCAACATAGAAGGTAGTGGGGATGTGCTTCCTCTGTGAAATGAAAGAGGGGATGTGTGGCCTGATTGTTGGCCTGCTTGCAAAGGCTCTACTTCCAGAGCAGAGTAAACGCTTTCCAAAGACGTTCTTGTCGCAGACCCTTGAAAGCTACCATAGTGTTGCGATTCTCTCGAGTTGCACCCTGACCTTAAGTTGTCTGACTTCACAGTGTCTGGTAATGATGGGGTGGGGGAGGAAGACCTTTTGGCCTCCATAAGTAAAGAAAGCTTTGTGGCTTCTTCAGCTAACTTACGGGCCATTTCAGGGCTTGTGGCAGGCGAGGTACTCTTCCTGCCACTCACTTTATAAACTCCATCTAACATGTTTGATGAGTTGGAAAGGTTGAAGTTGACTTTGTGGGGCTGCTTGGGGCTTTCTTCTGTTCCGTGTCTCTGGTCGCATGGTGCTTGGGTGATGGTCATAGATGGAATTTCATGTTGGATAGCTGTGGGCCTGCACGTTGGTAAAGGTGGGCCATGCTTGTACCCCTGCTTGTGACTCTCGTCACCTTTCCAGACTCGCTGGCTTGGGATCTCTTGAGATCGGCCATTAATCGGGGGTGACATGGTGTAGTAGGGCTGTCTGGCGTGAGAAGAGAGATACTCAGTTGCTGGGCTCCTGGGAATACCATACAAGGACCTGTGTTGATCTGAATTGACTACATTCATGATCTGTGCATTGGTGGTCCTGGCACCACGTGGCATCACAGGTGACCCAGACCATGACCGACAGCGAGGCTGTTCTGGGTGCAGGGAATCATGACCTCCCTCAGGACTGTTGGCTGCCAGTTTGCGCTTTAGCTGTGGAGAACCGAAGTCCTCCAAAGCACGAAGGGTGGCCTCTCGTGCAATTGAATCTAGAGTAGCCCTGCGGAGGCTGGGGGTGCCTTTCGGTGTGCTGACTGAGCCTGGTAAGCCATGGTTTTGGTTGGAGTTACCAGGGGATTCCAAGCCATTGAACCACGCTGGGTCACTTAGCCTTTTCCTGAGATGGTGTGGGGGAATGGCTTGGTCATCCGTAGTTCTTCTGAAAGGGTTCTCAGGCTCACTTTGGCACAAAGGGCTTCGATGCGCCTCCACAGTCTTAACATTTCCTTTCTCGATGTAGCTGTAAGTCACAACTGATCGTGTCCCTTCCTCCCCTCGTCCATAGGCCCTTCGCAGTCCACTAGGTGTTGCAGGGGCAGTAAAATGACCAGAAAACCTTGGATCTCGGCTGTGGAATGGTTCACTCTCAGATGAGTTTGTCCGAATCAGGTTACACATTCCCCCATTGGGCCCTGTTTGGAGGGCAGACAGCAACTTACTTATCTCATCATAAGGCAAGCTCTGCCTGTGACGAGAGGGTGGGTGGGCTTGATCCTCTCCTGGATGGAGCTGGAAGCTGACCGAGTGTCTGGATGGAGATTTATTGGAAGCAAGGCTCTGAGTGCTGCTGGCCCCTTTATGCAGAACTCCAGCTGGAGGTCCTAAGCCATGTAGAGCATTAGGGGCTCCACGCTGTGACTGAGGAAGGACATCTGGCCCTTGTAACATGAGAGACTTTGTTCCTTCTGTATTTCCCAGTTCTTTCCCTTCTTCACCAGGCACAGATCTCACCTCCACATACAGGTGGAGGACCTTCCCTGACTGAGCCATGATTCTTACTAAGTGACCTCACAGAACACAGCGCTCTAATCCGTCTGGGCACAGCTACTGTACCATTTCTAACTCACACGACGTCATCTCTGCTTTGGAAAGGGGTTTGTGGCCACAGAGAGGAAAATCCTGGGGAGTAGTTATCTCCAGCTCATCTTCAAAACCTCCTGTCAGAGAGAAATGAGACAAAAGAATATTCTATTACATGATTATATTATAATATGTATACAATATATATACATTACACAACACATGTATATACAATACCATATAATATATAGTATTATGTATAATATACTATTATATATCTATAGGATTATATACTATATGGTATTACACAAAGGTCTTAGGGACCTGTGAAAATAATAAACTCTTGAGATGAGCAGTGAATGTTGATTTCATATAATTATTATTTAATATACTAAATAAACTATAATACAAATAACATAAGCAGTGATTTTTTCTGGTGGAAGTCCAGTATTGCTGTAGTTTCCATCAGAAACCTGGTTCGACTCGATCAGTCCTTCATTAAATTAAATCAGGAGCTGCTGATGGAGTTTCACCATCCAAACAACGTCTGGAGGAACCAAGGAGGAACCTGGAACCGAACCTGTGTTCTCCTCACCAGCTCACACACTTTTACAAACAAATCTTGATAGTTTTTACTGCTCTGTTGTTTGTTCGTATTTATTCTAATGTTAACTTTGCTGGCAGAAAGACACTTCATCACACACTGAGAAAAATTGCAAATTTACAGAGATGCCTATGACTCTTGTACTGTATATATAATAACTATACATTATCACATTATCACTTAAAATTCAGATGGTTAATTTGAACCTACCAGCCGTACAAAAGGAAAAATACAATTAGCAATATTTGAACCATGGTGAACATATTATTAACATTCTTCAGGAACACTAACACTAATCAGGGTGACAAGTACATTCAGAATCAGCATTAGAAAACTTTATTGGTCCTGGGGAAAACTGCTTATGGTACCTTATGTTATTTTTTACTGTCACATACACATGAACAATATAAAGCCTAAAACAAAAGTTAAACTAAAACCCTACACTATAAACATTTTATTAAAATACAGACTAGTCAAACTATCTGCTGTGATTTCTGTAGGGTGTTTGTTCAGAGGATCTGACCCATAATTATCCTGCTTCTATGGAAAGAAGGCTCTCCTTAAAAAGGAAGGGCTTACATTAAGGAGACTGCAGGCACTCGCTGTTCTAAGGCCATGAGTCCCGGCCCTGACTCTAAAGCTTAATGACTATTACTAATATATCTCCACTCAACTGAACGTAACGACAACCCCAACATCAAAGCAAGGCAAGGGTCACTGCTGACTGTTCTCTTTATGATTAGCAGCTAAAATCTGAAGTCAGGGATGAAATTAGAAGACAAATACTGGAATATAAACAGGGGTTGACATATTTTTTTTTTGCTGTAGTTCTGTAATGAGTATCTACATTGGTTCACTGGTATGCACCGGGGGGTAGGGGGGTTGGGGTGTGTCCGCGCTTCGGGGTCAAGTCAGATCAAGTAGATTTTCTGTCATTTCTACCATATACACAGCACAAAGTAAAAATTTCTCCAGGACCAGCAACACAAGAGCAGAACAGAACAGAACAGAACACAAGTGCAGGACACGACAGAGCAAGAGCAACAATACCACTAAACGAGACGAGGACAAGACAATGTGAAGTGCAAAAGACAATGGCTACATTGAGGATAAGTACAGTGTTTGACCAGTTCTATAGTTAGCAGCAGAGATGCGCAAGAAAATGCAGGACATCAATAAATAAAGTTGTCCAAAGGAGAAGGGTGAGGTAGGGGAAGGGGGTGATTGGTGGTGGTGTGGGTCCGAGGAGTTGGTGGGGGGTCCGTGCCAGGAGTTGGTGGGGGGCCCGTGCCAGGGGGGTTATGCGTGCAGTATGAAGTCACAAACTAGGTACGCATTTGCTGTGACTGAAAGCTGTCCATTTTGCGCACCACTTACGTCTATTCTGGCTTGTGTACAACTTATTTCAATCCCTGATTATAAAACTCCTTTAATAGAATTTTGTGCAAAGAATTAAGCCAGTAAACAAAAAACAGTTTCACTCCAGCAATAGCTTTTCACTGACACACAAACCCACCAAGCTACAGCTAAAAGCATATTAATGACTGTACGACTGATTACGGAAAGTGTCGAATATCACAACCCAAACTGCGGCATCTATATTCTATTGAAAGACAAATCACGGAACCTAATCCACAGTAATGGAACTTTATTAGCTGTGTATTAACTGTGCAAATGTTGTTTCGTGAATCAACAGCAGAGGCTAAACCAGCACTAACACTAGAGCTTCTGAATTCAGATCTGGCAGCAAATCCAGTGCTCCAGTGCTGTGAGCATCCAAAGCTTGCAACACAACAGGATCTGGAGATTCATTTGATTATAATTAAGCCATAAAAAGGAGAACCCATGCAATTTTAATAGTCAATTTAATGTAATTCATCAAAAATCTATCAAAAAAAAGTAAAATGTCATAGGGACTGTCCCCCTGGAGACACTGAGAGTTTAGTGTCTTGCTCAAGGACACAGTGGTAGAAAGTGGAGTGTTTGAACCTGCAACTTTGTGGTTATCAGGTTCACAGGTAAGTGTTTTACCCACTAGGCTACTACCACCCTAGGCCTGTCGCTTCAGAATGGAATTACTGCACTTTAATTCCACCTAGATGGAGAGCAGCTGATGGATGATGGCTGAAGGCAGAACTGTGATATGCAGGGACAAATGAGAGTGGTTTCAAGGTTAAGGCTGGAGATCTGCCAGGCTTTATGCAGAACCATTTGCTTTACACTGATACATCTGGCCAGCAATCACTGCGGCAAAAGAGGGTGAGGGGGAGTGTGTCTCACACACACACACACACACCTACCTCCTTACACTCTTTGTCTTTCACACTCTTTGCCTCACAAACACACCTACACACTGAAATACTAAACTGAAAGAAGTGACACATTGAATTCACTCGCATGCATCACTTCAACAGAACTCCCAATAAAAGTACGTCAACTGACAAAATCACGCTGAAGTGACGTGCATTTCATGCATCAGTTTCGTCAGTACATTTCCATTTAAGAAGGAGAATTCACAGCGTCCACGATTCCGAGCAAACTCTGAAACCTTCCGCTTTCACTGCAGCTGAGAGGCAAGGTCACATCAGCCCGGCACAATAGATAGGGAGGCAGAGTAAAGCTGAAAATAACTGCTCTATGTCTTCATTACAATGCTGCATGGCTGTTCTTTACTCCAGGGTCTGCCATTCCAGCCTGTTGAAAATCACTGCTTGAAGCAACTGCAGCACAACTGTCCTCTTCTTAATGGCCAGACTTTATAAACCAGCAGCTTTCACACATAGACTGGTGTACATTCTTCAAGGTTCTTTAAGTGATGCCATCGAAAAACCCTTCAAGTTGCTTGAAAAAACATTAAAGTGTGAAGCATCCTTTAAAAGTATTAATAAATCCAGCGAAGGGCTCTTCACAAGGATCTTTATATTATTTAGGAGGACTTTGACGGGCCTAATTTTTGCATTTTATTTCATTTCTCCAGAGTCCATCTGTGTTATTTTTGTGGTTTTATTAAGAATCAGAAGAAGAAAACCCGGAGGAAGTAACCACTATCCTGATTGGCAGTGAAACACTCTATATAACTTCCCCATGGATTGACAGAGCTAATCTGCTAAAATACATCATTACTTTTAGAACAAAACCTCATTCTTTTATTTTTATGTGTTTTTTTTACATAACACTTTGCCAAAATTGATGAACAGACCAAAAGAAATGATCCAGAAAAACATTTCCACTAATCCTTCCCCAGTAAAGTTACTATTTTTACAATATATAAATGTGTTGATCCTCAGGATATAATACGACTGTTTCTGTAGCTACGTTTGTAATAAATGATAGATTTACAAGCTTTTGAAGTGTTTAGGTTCCACATCAAACATTTATTAAAAACAGTCTTTTTTAATAAATAAATCTTAGTCTTATTTACGCTTTAAAAATGTTTTTTACACTCATAAATCTGATTTAAAAAAACTGTTGGATTTTAAGTATCCAAATATGTTTTTTTTTTGTGGCGTCTAGTTCCATTATTTTGTGAATTTGTTGGGTGCTCCTTTAAAGACGTGGTCGTAACAGTATCTGCTCAACTCGCACCAAGGTAACCAGTAACAGCCTGAATCGGATGCCTCTTTAATTAAGTCTCTGGATCAGATTTCCTTCAGAGAACAGCGCGTCACAAATAAAACAACAGCACTTTTTGTCATTGCTTGTCACTGAAAGAAGCCTCCTGTGGTTTGTGTTAAGTGTCTGGCAGGTGGAGCGAGGGCCACATGTCTGGATCTATTCGATTATTCAACATTTCCACAGAGTTCCCATCAATAACAAAACTTTCCACAACAACACCTTCTTTTAGTGACACCTACAAAGGAAAGTAATGCTGCAACAGGTTCCCCAGCAGGGGATTAAAATTATGTAATGGACATATCAGCACATTTGAAATAACACATGTAGAAAACGACAAAAAATTAAGTCTGTTTTCTTAAAAGATCTCTACAACAATATGGTACCATACTGAAAAATATACCAATAATTTTTTTACAGATGGACTGAAATCCCTGGAAAGCATTTCCAAACTGCCTTCATTTTATCATAATAAACAAATAATAACACTCAGATTTTGTGCAAAAATAGAAAAGCTTTCTAAACACACACTAGTATGTACACACATAAACCTCACACACCACTAAGCAGGGCACTTAGGCCTACCTTTTCTGTACTCTGGCTAATAGGATTCCCCCGCCCCCCCATTTCCTCCCTATTAGAACTATTACAGCACATCTCCAGTCACACAGGCACTTCATGTCACCTCCTGGCCTTCATCTCCAGCTCATTTTCCTACTGACCTCTCAGGAACTCTGGAGAAAGGGCTCCCAGAGATGCCTTCCTTCAGTCTTTCACTCAGTGTGTTTCTGTAGGTGTCTCCGGCACGCCGCTCTCAGACGAATAGCTCCGGCCTGCTTTGCTGGCTCATCCATACTGGATTTATGCCTTAATGTGACTCCTCTACCTCCTCCTCCTAAGCAAACCTGTCTCACGTCCGGTGCAGCTCCTTCCTTATCTCGGCTGTCACTCAGGTCCTTAAGACCCACCCCTAGTCAGAGAATTAAGCCAATCTGGAGCCTGTGGGTGTGTGTGTGTGGGGTGTGAGGCAGCGCACTCAGCCATAACAGTGACAGATGGTAAAAGGTTCAGCTGCCTGTGCCAGAGGGGGGAGGCAGGACAGAGGGAAGACCCCGTCCCTTATCTGGACTGATCCAGCAACAGGGGTTAAGATGACAACATGGGATTACTGCCAGTGAATGTCCAAACAGACGGGTGAATCCCAGCTTCCACACTCTCCCCACACGGGACAGAAGGTCACTGTACTGTTTGTATTGCACACTTCATGCTTAGAGCTAATCTGAGTGCTGCACGTTGGCTTGCCAGACTGATAGGTGGGTTTTCTCACATTGGCCATTTAAAGAATACGTCTACAATTTAGCCACTGACTCACCGACATAAAGTGCTCCACTGAATATACTCGATACCTCCACCCCCCGTCACACCCCCACCCTGATGCTACTTTTTTGTGCAATTTCTCATTGTGTTTAAATCATTATTATTATGTGCAATAGTCTACCATGTGAAACACAACTCCTACTGATCTACTACTGATCTCTATCACAGCAATAACAGACTTCTGACCCCTATATGGGTTATTAGTAATTCACTTAACTCCAAGTTATGTATCTATAGTATTTAACCCCAGCCTCCATGTATATAGTGTTGTTTAACTAGAGTTTTTCTGTTTTTCAACTAGAGTTTTAATTGGATTTATTTGGACGCTGTATTTTATATTGTTCTCGTCTCTTTGTCTCTGTGTGTCTCTGCAGTCATAACATAACACAGTTCTGGCATCAATAAAGTTTTCTGATTCTGATATAGATGCACATTGCGAGCTTTTTGGCAATTTATCAGGCCTCTCTAGCCAAAAATGGAATGGGACCATTACAGGCTGGTGCTACTGGCAGTAATGGGATTCAAACCTTCCAATTCCAGGAGCAACTCCCTAACAACCAGGCCACCAGGGGTTCCACTTCATGCTTTGCCTGTATGAGGTCCATGGTTCAGTGCCCTGCTTCACCATATTCTGGTGGTTAGTTCCCCTGCGATCAGAAGGTTGTGGTTTTGAGTCCCAGGACTGCTAGTGGCACCACTGAGGTGCCATCCCCTTACCTTGCTCCCCAGACACCGCTTCACTAAATACAGAGGAAAAATACAGAGGAAGAACTGTTGTGTTCACGTATGACAAATGGTCACTTCACTTTCTGCTCCATTCCATTGCTCAAAAGACCTGAAACACTAAAGCTTCAGTATCTAATACTGAAACAGAGGAAGAATCCAGATTTGCTACTGGTCCAGGGGACACTAGATTGGAAAGCACAGCTTTGCCCAGCACATATGCCCAGCACAGCATTTTAGTTCACAAAATTAAGGTTTTAAATAAAATATGGTTGATAAATTGCATTTCATCAACATGAGATAATGTGAAATGTTTTCTTTTCAAAGTTGCGAACAGTACAATAAAAAACCAACAACAAAAATGTCAAAAAAGAATAGATGAGGTCATGACAGCACCTGTATGTGAGGGAACGTGTACGTGTGGTGACACAACTGGAGCTGGGAGGACAACCAAATTAAAGGACAACCTTTTCTAAAAATACAATCATTTACTGCCATTAACAACACAGAGCCTGGCTGGGATTTTATCTATCAGTCCTGAGAAATTCTAATGAACTTCATCTTATCACAAACTACAGGACAACATATTGCAACAACAGAAACCTGTCTGGGATCTGTAAGGAGCTCTAAACTGTACTGTGCTGGTACTGAAGTTGTATCAGGTTCTAAACTGTACTGTGCTGGTACTGAAGTTGTATCAGG
>JBBPDE010232143.1:0-12612 GCA_037974605.1 Nannopetersius ansorgii | reverse complement strand
CCACAGTGTGGCCTGTCTGACTTCACACTGAAAATATTGAAACAGTTACTTGATTGGTGCCTGGGGTTTAATAAAAACTGCATGCAAGTCTATTGCAAATCTAATATTACTCATAATTCAAAACGTTGATGTGACTGAAAAAAAATCTGAAAGCAGATCTGAAATCAGTATGAAAAACTGGTTTAGAAAAGTGTGTTGTGGTTTTGTTGACCTGCGTAATTCTATTTTTGGGGCATTAAACCAGAAAGCTGTTTCACCACGTTTTTTATGCTCCACTGTAAGAATATTTGCTACAGCAGTATTAACTACATGTACATGTCCTGCATGTTGCTCTGGCAGGATCTGTGATTGGTTATTAAAGTGCTGCCTTCAGCACGTTTAGCAGACTGAGCTGGATCTAATGGTAAAGCAGCTTCCCATAAAAATAAAGAGGAACTCTTGTGTGAACATGCTGAGTAAAGCAGCTGCAGTACCTTCTCACCCTTCAGCCATTTCTCCAGGAGCTGCAGACGTCCCTGCTGCAGCACCGGCCTGCAGAGCTCCACTGACTCCAGTCTATTGAGCTGACCTCGGTCCAGCAGCACGCCAAAATACTGCAGCAGCGGAGAGGCCTGGCCCCCCTGAGCCGGCGCAGACTGGAACATACGAATAGTTTCTGCTGTTCGCAGGACGCCCTGAGAGTGAAAGAGAGAAATATAGGAGAATATATTCATTACATATTCTAACATTTTTTAAAAAACTAATAAGGTTATTGGCACCGAACAAGTCAGTGGAAACCAATTCATACTTGGTTTAACTCTTCAATGTCTGCTATTTCAACAAACTCTTTGTTTTAATACGTTTTCTCACATCGGTTGAATCCCTTAAGAACGTGACATAGATTTTCAGAGATCTTTATTTAGTTTGTCTTAATTACCACTGAAGGAAATGAATGAACAGGGATATATTTCACCCCTCAGTGATCTGTTATCATTCCTCCGATGAAACAAATAGTTTCCACAGTGGTGTGAATCTGTGCTCGCTCAGACACTGTGGCTGAGCTGAAGCAGAGCCTCACACACACGCAGCACAGCTACGGAGCATCAGTCAGTGAACTTTATAGTAGAGTCTGTTGGCGTTAACAATCTAAATCCATGTCTAAATCCATCCTCAACACACAAGTGTTTAATTAAGCAGCACTGTGAAAACGGCTCACTGTGAAAAGGTGTCACCTCACACCTTTAACAACACTAGGAATAAAAAATTAAAAAAAACAGTTTCTGATGGTGCGGCCACATGTATTTGAGCACCAGGTGTGTTCCCTCCAGCCGTGAATGCTCAAAGTGTCTATTTTAAGTGCAAAGGGATCGTTTAATATGTGAACACACCATGACACAAAGCGTAAACAGCATAAAATTCTTCCTCTGAATGAAACCCATTCACCAAGTGAAGCAGCGGGCAGCCAGGAACACAGCGTCTGGGAGCAGTGTGTGAGGATGGTACCTTACTCAGGGTAACTCAGTGGTGCCACTAGCAGTCCTGGGATTTGAGCCCATGACTTTCTGATCGCAGAGCGAACTCCCTAACCACTAGGCCACAAGCAATTTACCACCAGATCAAGTTTCACATCAAAGGGCTCAAAATACATAATGAAAACGAAAAAATGATTAATACGCCCCAGTCCTATATATTTGGGTCACTATCTTGCTGTAGGACAAACCCGACCAACCAGGCACACACCAGAGGAACTGAATGGCGCTACAGAATTATATCACACTTCTGGTACCCTTACCACTTTAAATCTCTCGCAGTTCAGCACTGTCCTTCACACCATTTCATGCTATTCATCGGACTTGAACTTTTAAATTTCAATTAAAAAAAGATTGGAACACTGGGGTGTTCTAAAACTTTTGACCGGTAGTGTATATTTACATTTAAAGCATTTAGCAGACGCTTTTATTCAAGATGAATTCCATTCCCTAACAACAGAGGGCAGTCTCCCTGGAGCAACTTGGGGTTAAGGGTCTTGCTCAGGGACCCAGTAGTGGTTTGCTGAAGGTAGGATTCGAACTAATGACCTCTTGGTCAGTATCCCACTCAATGAGCTACCTCCACCCCTGTGTATATATATATTTATATATAGTGTCTGTGCTCTTTAACCTTAGGAGCTGAAGCAGCGACTTTGGCGGCCTCTGCGTAGTTGCCCTGTGTGAAGAGTGTGTTGAACTTGTGTGTGAAGAGCTCCTCCGCTCCTGGTAGGTCGCTGCGTATGGCCATCCGCAGGCCCAGTTCTGGATTCTGCAGCACGTTAGTGGTATAATTCACTATGTTCTCCTCTTCAACACACACTGAAAGGACCTGCGGGCATACACACACAATACACACTGTACACGCTGACAGTACCTGCACACACTGAAAAAATAAAAGCACCACAGGCCTCATTTAAAGGTGATATCACGTTATTTTTGTGTTTTGTTTCCCTTAAACGAGTTTGTATGTGGGCTTTCCTACGGACAACGTGCTGATAGGACACATGGAACCACAGAGCCAGGAGGCCGCTCCAGTTCTGATGGAAATTCCACATTGCAGTGCAAATACATAAGCAGGTTATGTAAGCAGGTTAAAATAAATGTGCCAAGTAGCCAAAGTAAATGAAACCAAACATAAATCTGTCATGTATTTCCATAATTTGCACTGGAACGCAGTTTCAACCGCGTGTCCAAATGATCTACTTCATTAGATCATACTAAACATAATTCATCTACATTTATCTCACATTACTTTTGATGTGAAATGTTGAAACGTGGTGGAACGTCCTAAGTGAGAATTCTTCAGACGGCTAAAAGCACTTCACAGAAACTTGTTACATGAAATAAAACTGCCCGATGCTTTATTGTGAACCAGTATAAATTCTAGGGTCAAAGGTATTTAGTGGCTGCTATCAATTCAAGGAAGCAAAATTCATGTTGTTAGTAACATAACTACTACAAGCAAAATGATCAATAGGCATTATAGCTTTACATATGTTTTTTATTTTTATTTTTTTCTCCAGTAGTGCTGTGCATTTCTGCTTCTTAAACGACAGCAGCAGAACCTCACAGGCTTAAATAATACAAAATGATATAATGCATGTGTGAGAGTGTGGGGTGGGGGTGGGGGATGAGGTGGTGACTGACAAACCTGACCCTTCTTGTTCACTCCTATAATCCCAGAGGAGCCTTCATGAGCAGCTGTGACAAAGATTGTTTCTGCGCTGATGCGGTTCATATAAATACACACGCCCGACTCCAAATCATACAAGTGAATGTAGCCGTACTTAGTGATGAGGTAGATCACACCGTGCTTCGCGCCAATCTAAGAGACAGAGAGAGAGAGAGAGAGACAGAAGTAAAGAATGAGAAAAATAGAGAGAGAGAGAGAGAGAGATGGAGAGAGAGAAAAGAGATAGTAATGGAGAAAAAGAGAAAAGGGTTAGTATAAGAGGGTGTAATAACTATTCCATTCATCTGAAAAAACGTAAGATTCACAAGCTCCACAGGAGCTCTCAAGCCATAACACTTAATGTAAAACATTAAAAAGGAATACCATACATATTAAACAAGAAAACAGTGTGATCTAATGGTATAATCCATTTAATGTGTATTATGTATGGTCTAAATGAATGGTTTGCCCTCCCCTTTGTCAAATGACATGTTTTGTTTTTATGTGTAAATCACACCATGTGACTTTAACTCAGTGTGTGTTCGAAACATGCTACCCATCGAGATGTGCTACCGGGCCTTTCTGCACATGTGCAGTTCCACAGTCTTGGGATTCAGTGCCATGCCCATAAATCTGCGCTACCATGGGTCACTGGCAGCTGTAGAAGCTGTTGTAGCACGAATTGATAGACTTGCGTTACTGTAGCTTTTTTTGACAACACAGCATAAATCAGAACATCCTGCTTCACAGTGTTAGAACCTGACTGTGTGAACTGACTCTATGTACCTCTAAAGATCTATCTGTCTATCTAGGCTTTTCTCAATGAACTAAAATATATTTTTATCTGATTATGCATATTTCACATCATTATCAGTGCTACAAACTGACTATATACTGTATGAACTGTATGACCTAAAGGGAGACTGTCGATTTGCGCTACGGTAGCATTTTTCGACAAGGCAGCATAAAGCATCAGAACACCCTGCTTATTTGTACACTGTCTTAAACTGCACCTTATAGATGGTCTAAGTTCTGTCATTGTTTTTGCTAAAACATTTTTGTTTTTCCCCTCAGTATATTAGGTCATTTTTCTGATTGCTGTGACCATTACTGCACATGAACAAAAACAGTTATTAAATAAAAAGGGACATTGTAAGTCTGTAATATTGATTATTCATTCACTCATATGCCAACATTCATTTAAATTTGTAAATACTTTTACAGCAAAAATGTGTGATTAATTTAATTAATTAATCTGAGATCTGTTATATCATTTTCCCCTATGGTAAATGCAATTGCGCACTAAAATGTGCAAAGGTATGTTCTCTGTAGAAACAACAATATCAACACATCAGCCCATGACCGTACTGGCGGTACACTGTAATGAATTCCATCAATAAATTCTGAGCTTCAAGTCCGTTATTAAATGAAAAAGCTGAAAGGTGAAATGTGGAGAGGTGCATGTTACCTGCATGGCCACAGGGAAGTCAGTCTGTGCCTCGGGGGGGAAAAATACATCCACTGCTTTCTTGGTAAAGGGCTGGTTGCCTGGTGCAGGCTGACCCACCTCAATTATGTGCAGCTAAAACAAAGAGGGAGAACACGGTTCACACACTGGCTGATTTAAGATGCTTTTTCATTTGTCACAGACTCTTGAAAAAAAGGGCACTGCTGTGAGAAACATTGTTTCTGCACTTAAACGGTTCATATAAATACACACAAGCCTCCACACAGCACACATGGGGATTCAGCCGTGACAGTCTGACAGAGAGAGAAAGGGCAGGAGAGCAAGCGGGAGGCTGAATACTCACCTTTCCCCCAGCCTGACTCCTGACAGCGAAGCAGAAAAGCGTGGAGGGATTTTGGTTTCCCTCCAGTTTGTATTGTCCAAATGCTGCTGCGTGGCCCTCTATGGGCTGAGACACCTTTCTGTCTACAGAATACAACTGCATGGCCCCGACCACACGGTTCTGCTACAGGGCCCAGAAACAGTGTGTTACAATTGCATACACACAAACACACACACACACACACACACACACACACACACACGCACACACACACGTGCACACACACACACACACACACACACACACACACACACACACTTGTGCAAATTGTTTAAAACAATTTTTCCCAGCATGTGATAAAGTGTCTTTATTTATGCAAAGTTAACATTAGAATAAATGAAAACAAACAAGAGAGCAGTAAAAAGTACACACTGATATAGTGAACATCACTATTTACTGTATAATGTTATTCATATTTATTCATTTTAGTTTAATTTAATATATTTAAAAAACACTCACTGCTCATCTAAACAGTTTTTATATTCACAGGTGTCTAAGACTTTTTTACAGACTTTTTCAGGCTTTAAACATTATTTATACATTTTTAGTAGTGACCATTTAAATCAGTGTTTCCGCACCAGCTATGTCATAATCTGTCAAATCACAAAAATATTTTTATTTCTGTGAACACAGTCTAGTCACACTCCCATTTTCTATTGTGCTCTAAACTATATTTACAATACCAATTTACTACAGGGTGAGGATCTCAGAGTGTTAGTAACAGACCAGCTGCTGTGCTGCAGTAACGGTGATAAAGAAAACAAGCTGATATTCCCATTTGACGTGGTATTTATTTATTAGTTCTTTATTTTCATGTATTTAAAGTGGAATGCAGGTGTAGTGTGAGAAGAACAGCAATAGTGTGTTGCTCTGAACAGCAACAGTGTTCATGTCTGAACAGGGAACTGACTCCCTGTGTGTCAGGCAGCATATTTTTCATTCTTTCATCATTTAAAGCTTTGCCACACACGAAATTCCATAATATTACAACTAAACCAGTTAAAATGTGTTTATACTTTTTACATTTTCTGTACACCAGGAATAGTTAAATAGGTTTTATAAAATAGGTAAATATTAAAGGAATAGTTCCACTTACACCAGAAGCAGTTAATCAGACATTATCAACATAAATCCAAATTTTGCTTCTTTAGTTTAAACTAGGGCTTGGAGGGTATTGTTCCTGCAAGTCAATACTCACACAAAACCTTCCTCTAAATACATCCCCAAAACGTATCGCATAAAGGTGGAGACTGGTTTAGGACACATTATGATTTACCATGAGCTAAAAAACAAACAAAACTTTACCAGGTAGCCAAACACTGCAAGGTGCACTGAAGGACAACAGGGTCTGTTTTTACTGCCCACCCCAGGAGTACAAATTCTGAACAAGAATCAGTTTTTTGTGACAATGACCATCACAAATAAGGAGTAACCTGGAGAAACCAGAGTAACCAGAGCTGGATGAAGTTTTGTTCTCCTTCATAAGGAGCTGGATGTTGTTTAAGCAGGTTGAGAGACGTTTTGGTGAGATACTTTACAGGAATAATTTGGTTGGCTACTTACTTCAAGCACTCCAAATGTAAGTTAAAAATGTGTGCGTTAGAGTTTGTGCCGAACCATTCTGTTACCAATAACTATTCCATCTAAAGGAGTTATTTAAAAAAAAAATTCATTCTAATGAATTTTTTTAGGCTACAACTGCTGCAGTTTAAGAAAAGAGGAAACAGAATAGAATACTGAATAGACAGCCAAGTGCCAACGTACTCAAGTATTCAGGTTATATAGGTCAGGCCTAAAAAATCTGCATACATAAGCAAACACACTCACTCGTGATACATTTTCAGAAGAGTTCTTCTCACACCGAAGCTCTGGGACTTTCAAACATTCTCACGTACCTGTGCTGATATGCCTATAAGCAGAAGCCATTTCTGCACTTCATCTGTTCTGTAGTTGATGATCTGACAGCCTGCAAGGCTGGCATGGCGGTCAAACACCTTGACTGGCTGAGAGTCTCCCTCCATGCTCCAGTGATAGACAGCCGTGTCGGTAACCAGGGCGATGGTGTTGACGGAGATCCACTTCCAGAACATGACCTCATCAGTCATGGTGTGGGCCTTCACTTTGCTCTTCATCTCCATGTTAAAGATCTGTAGTGTCCTTCCAGCTAATGAGAGAGAGAAGAGAGTCAGAGATGTTTAAACAGGCTGCAAACGTAAAAAGGCAGCTGCCAACTTACTATTTAAAAATACATTTAAACTTCTAAAATTATGAACCATATCAAGAATGCCGCATGATCTAGGATCTGTCTTTGATATCCTAATGAACCATGAATATCAAAATGCCCTGATCCTGGATCAGCTCTTCATGCAGGGGCCCATGTAAGTGAATGAATGGGTTCACATCTATTATTTTTTCCTCGTGTTATGGATGCAATCACAAATACAATGGCAACTGTGTTTCTCTACTAAAAAGGTGGATAATGAACATCAGGGATGACATACAGGGGCCGTTAGATCCCAGCTTTTCAATAGTCAGAAATTTGATTGGTTATATAAAAAAATAATAAATAAATAAAACTAATAAATAAATGAAAGTAGCATCTCTAAGAGTTGTCTAAAGGTACAGAGGGTAGAGTAGAGCCTGCATTTAACATCTTATTCAGCATAGAAAAATACTCTCGTAGCTAATCAGTGTTGCCAGATTGGGCAGTTTGGTGGGTGTAAGAAAAGTATATAAACTCAATAAGCTGAACTGACAAACCACGCACTAAATTTCTTATGCCTTCTCCTCTTTCTTCTTTTGTGCTGTCCACTTTGCTGTTGTAAGAACGCGAATTTCCCACTCGTGGCATTAATAAAGGGTTATCTCATCCTATTTCTCCCCACATCGGATCACTTTGACTTGCGCACTTTGTGTTTATCCATGTTGAGAAGAGGCCGTTGCCACACTGATTGGCATCAAACACAAATTAGGGCTACGGCAATGAGTTAATGAATTCTGTAAAATTAGATCATAAAAATAGTTAGCAACATGGATTTGTTGGGTCTATGTGATTGCACGCTGTATCACAGAAAACTGCTTATCCAAAATCTTCTATAGCTTTGAAGTGCTTCACTAAAAACTAACTCTGTAAAGCTGCTCTAGCCTGGCACAGAAGCACCATGGTAAAGACAGAACACCTAAAATAAAAATATGCTGAAGCCAACGATGAAGGGAACTCAACAGCAGGGTAAGTTACTACAAAAGCTTAATTAATAAAACAAGTTTAGATCCATGTGGTGAGCAGTGAGGTTTAAAGTGGTTAATCGCTTAAAAGAGGTAGTCCCTCTCGTTAATAGCCTTTGTTTACTAATGAACATGCTAACAATTTTTGCATTGCCATGCAAAGTTCCTGTAGAAAGAGAGAGAGTGTGTGTGTGTGTGTGTGTGTGTGTGTGTGTGTGTGTGTGTGTGTGTGTGAAAGAGAGAGTGAGTCAGCATGTGAGTCTGTGGCCTCTTCTTAAAGCTATTTGTAGCAGCGAAGCCTTTTAACACTTTTATGTATTATTACCTTATTTAAAATATGAGTGGATTTTATTTGTGCAGCACATTTCTATTAGCTATAAGTTTCTAAAAGCTGACCTGCTGTCATACCTCTGTACTGAAGAGCCTGCAGTAAATACTGATACTGTTTGAGTGCCAGTGGCAACAGTGGCTCTGAGAGACCATATTTTAGGAGGAGCATGTAGAGATGAATTACGATCAAATTACAGCCTATTTTCGCAAGAACAGTGAACGAATGGGCCTGCAGTTTCCTCCTCAGATCCAATTATTGTTATTAGAAGACACTCGTTTAATTTAAGGTTCCTTTTTGCTGGGCCCAAAAAGGGGGCGTGACTATAAAAAGGCTAATCTCCCCCATTCACATCAAAGAGACCCAAAAAGAGCTGAGATCTGTGATGTTCACATACATCTACAAATGCACGTTTTTACTTAAGAGAACACTAAGACTTTCACAGTGAGGATCAACAAGACAAAAACATGAGGAGAGAGAGAGAGAGAGAGAGAGAGAGAGAGAGAGAGAGAGAGAGAGAGAGAGAGAGAGAAAGGGAGAGGGAAGGCTAGAAGCAGGAGAAAATAGAGGAATGAGAGAAAGAGACAAAGATTAGAGCTTTCTAGAAAGGACAAAAAAGAGGTAAAGGGAGAGACAAATAAAGGGAGAGAAGGGAGAGAAAAGGGAGAGAAAAGACAGTAAAGAGACAGAAATGGGAGATAAGAGTGAGAAAAAAACAAGGATAGAGCGAGAGAAGAGAAGAACGAGAGAGAGAAGAAAATGAAATAGTGACAGAACTTACCGTCTTTATACAAGAACAGAAAGCAGTGAAAGAGTCGATTGATAAAGAAAGAGCAGAGATTTAGGAAACATGGAGTTTTTGATAAATTACATTCAGAAAATCATCCACACATACACTCACACATTCTTATACTAGTACACTCCTACAGTGTGTGTTGCATTTGAAGGACTGAAGAATCTTTCCGAGCATTGCTTCACTACAGACTTCATCATGTGCACTATATAGACAAAAGTATTGGCACTAGGACATTAAAGACTCCAGATTTTCCGGACTAATCCGACAGCAAAGTCAAAGTCAGGTCGACTGTAACATTAACAGACAACATGACAATTAAACAAAACAAAACAAAGGCCAATGCATTGAATTTTCTGTTAAATTTAAGTGTAGAACTGAGAGTGGGAACAGTTTAAGCCGCGGCAGGATGACTCCCTGCAGTGCTAGCGTTAGCCATGTTAGCTAGCGGAGCCGTTTCAGATGCAGAGCGCCGGTTCTGTTACTGTACTTTAACACCGACTTGCAGGTTCTGCAGCTCTCCGTGCTGTTTGTGTTCTAGAGTGAAGGATCTCCACATGTGATGTGTGTCTGTCTTCTCTGCTGCATGTCTCTCATGCTGTTGTGTTCTCGTATTTAGATTCCCCTCACGCCAAAGGTACCATCCCTTTTATGAAGGGGCTATAATACTTGGTTAAGTCAAGGAACCCATGTCAGCGTAAGCCAATCAGAGGCAGAGATTTCATTGTGTACACAAGCAAGCGCACAGAGAGAGACACTGTAGTTGACAAGTCGACTTTTGTGTTAATGCCCTAATTGGGACACACCTGTTTTTCAGGGTTTGGGCTAGACACCTTACTTTCAGGGGAAAGTTACCTTTTCTATTCCAGTATGACTGTATCCTAGTGCACAAAGTAAGCTCCATAAAGACATGGCTGGATGAGTTTTGTGTGAAAGAATGTGATTGGTTCACACAGAGCCCTGATCTCAACCCCATTCAATACCTTTGAGATGAACTGGAACAGAGATTGTAAACCAGACCTTCTAGTCTAACATCAGCGCTTGACCTCGCAAATTTTCTACAGAATGAATGGGCAGAAATTCCCACAGAAACTCTTGTGGAAAGCCTTCCAAGAAGAGTGGATGCTGTTATAGCTGCAAGGAGGGACCAAGTCCATATTAAAGTCTATGTATCTGAATTCAATGTTATTAAAGTTCCTGTGGTGTGATGGTCAGATGTCCCAATACTTTTGTCCATATAGTGTTTTTCATACAGCACTTCACTATGATACATTATTCGAACAGCATATAAACAAAAGATCTCAATCGAAATGTAAGTTCCACCTTTTAGAGCGATAACTTTACTGGCGGGGTTCATGATGGCACTATCTGCTGTGATTGGCCGGCGGATTGGGTTGGTGGGGTCACTGAGGTCGATGATCACCACCTGGTTCTGCTCGCCCACCTTCTCCCGGACGCAGATGAAGCGGTCCGACTCCATCGTCAGGCAGCTGAAGCCGATGTTGGCTGGATTCACACCAAGCGTCTGCAACTACAGGACACACGAGTAAAGATATGAGTAAAGATCTGCCATGAATGGAGAAAACAACAAACTAAACAGCGGTTTTCCACAAATAAACAGCAGTTTTAAACTCATTTACAGGCTGAAATGATGTCACTTGTTCTGCGTGACGTCACTCAATGTGA
Organism: Nannopetersius ansorgii; assembly: GCA_037974605.1. Lineage (NCBI taxonomy): Eukaryota > Metazoa > Chordata > Actinopteri > Characiformes > Alestidae > Nannopetersius > Nannopetersius ansorgii. Next base: position 1,550 of record JBBPDE010232143.1, on the reverse strand, counting down.
TAAAAGTGGTGTGATGGGGTGGAAAGCAAAACTTAAAGATCAATCAAAATATGTTTTTATATTCAATGAATTAATTTTGTGTTCACAAAGACACAAATCAGCATGGTTTGATGTTACTGCATCTTTTATTTAGTAATGCTAAATAAACTGAATATATTTATACTGACTTTCATAGCCGTGTCATGTTTATAAGAAAATTGTCTCAAATCTTTTGTTTTTTTATATTTTTCATGTACTAAAGAATGACTGAATTAACACAGTGGGATCAAGACATCCAAGATCTTTTTTTTCATTTTAAAGTAAAAATAACCAAGTTAAAATAACAAAATATTATAACTAAATATTAAACAAAGAAAAGTTAAAATGTGTTAAATGAAGACTTCTTGGTTATTATTCCAAAATGTGAAGTAGAAAAAGTTCTATTGAAGAATGTGCTCTGGTGTATCTGATCTTTTCAGTAGAGGCTTCTGCACAAACTAGTGGTCTTTAAAGCAAAGGTGGGACAAACCAAGTACTAAGATGTTCTAAAATTCAAACTCTCCCTCAATATTGTTATGATATTTTGTATTAAGTTGGAAAATAATGCAAAATTTTAGCCTTTTCACTTGTGGTCTCAAACTTTTGTACCCCACTGTATATTTAAAAACATCTCAATAGATTTAGTTTCTCATATAGTACATAGCTTTGAAAATTGAATAACTCAGAAGTGTTCTTTAAAGAGATTAACATTGAAACCTACCAGAGTGATTTAACTAGCCAAACAAAACTGTACAGGCAGTGGAACACAAGGCTGGGCAATATAATCAAATCTAAAGGCAGAATACAAACAAAGTATAAATACTGTATTCAAGTACAAATATTGACACGAAGTGTAAACACTGAAGCGATACAAAATATAATCTATGAGAAGTTTGACTAATATCATGATTACAACATTTAAACGGTTTATACTTTCCCAAATAAAACCAGTACATTTCCTCTGCGTGCGGAACATGTTTATCTCCAGCACACGTTTGTGTTTAACAGAGCATAAACTATCCATTTCCAGATGAGATGCCTTCAAATGTTCACTAGTTTTTCAGCTCCACACACTCTTAAACAGCCAGTAGGTCACGCGGTGAAAACAGTGCCTGGTCCGCAGCAGGTAACAAGATCTGTCTGCACCGAGGTCAAAGGCATTTAAAGACCTCAAACCTGCCAAAAATGGACCAAACAGGTGCATCTGAAGTGAACTAGCAGTCCATCACAATCACACAAGATGCTGTGGCTGCTTTAACCAGATCATGTGTCCCTCAAGAACTCTGCATGAATAAAAAACATCGTAGACCAACAGTCAAAATTAGTACAGTGTAATAGGGAGGAGGGTTACTGTAGTGTAATAGTGAGGAGAGTTGCTGTAGTGTAATAGTGAGGAGGGATGCTGTAGTGTAATAAGGAGGAGGGTTGGTGTAGTGTAATAGTGAGGAGGGTTGGTGTAGTGTAATAGTGAGGAGAGTTGCTGTAGTGTAATAGTGAGGAGGGATGCTGTAGTGTAATAAGGAGGAGGGTTG